>JAQZBX010083004.1:0-13449 GCA_029593785.1 Cabassous unicinctus
AAAAAGGAAAAAAAAAAAAAAAACAACAACAGCATCAGCTAGTGGCGGAAGGTGGGATAGATGATGCTCTCCGCATCTCCCCCTGGTGCGGTACTAAAGCATCTTAACTCCTTTGGCAGCATTCTCTGGAGGTTCAGGTCCAGTGTAACCAAAAGGAATTAGTCATTTTATTAAGCACTTTATGCATAAAGAGCAGGTCGATGGCCGTAAGATAAAGGCGGTTCCGTTTCCCTCCCCGCAAGCCCACCAGGACCTGCCACCTCGGACGGTTCCTATTTGATCTCCCGTGTCTGCCCATGTGCACAACTAATCAAAAGGATTTGTTGTATTAAAATGCTTCTGATTTGGGTCTCCTGTTTTTTTATTATTATTATTATTCAAGATGGATCTAAGGCCATTTGATTCCTGCTGCCGCTGTCCTTGTCAGTATATCTACTGGGTGTCACAGGAGTGAAGAGGGGAAAAGAAAGTGAAGCTCACGTCTCTGGGCGGGGGAGCGGGCAGCCCGGCTGAAAGGCTTCCGGTGGAAGTGCTGAGCCAGGCACAGACCTGGGCTCCCTGCTCCAGGCTGAAGAGTCATGGGAACGGCCCGTCACTGCTGCTGACGCCAGGATAGGAGGTTTGCCAGATGCTGGAGGCGGGTGCTGGTCATCTTGGACCTACCCCCATCTGAGATAACCAGATCCACCAATTTTAACATATTGCCCCATTTACTGTATCATTCTATCAACTATCCGTCTGTCTATATCCATCTATCTTTCAGTCTATCAGTTTTCTAACCATTTGAGAGTAGGTCACATACAGCATACTCCCTTGAACACATGATATTTCCATGTACATTTCCTAAGAATAAGTATATTCACTTATATAACTACTTTAAGTGCAGTTATCAAGTTCAAGAACTTGAACATTGATATAAAAAATTTTCAGTGTGTATTGAATTTTTGCAATTGTCCCAGTAATGTTCTTTGGGGGATTTTCTTCTCCATTATTTGATCCAGCCCAGGATCATGTATTGCATTTAATTGTCATTGTTTCTATAGTTGCTCATTTTTTAAAGTTGTAGAAACATATAAACAACATAAACTTTCCCATCTCAACCATTTCCAAGCTTACCATTCAGTGGGCTTAATCACCACCACCCATTACCAGAACCTTCCATCACCCCAAACAGAAACCCTGCACCCATTATGGAATAACTCCCCATTCTCCCTACCTGCTGCCCCTGGTAACCTGTACTTACTTTCTGTCTCTATGCATTTGCCTATTCTAGCTGTTTCTTATAGGTGGGAGCATAAAATGTCTGTTGCTTTGTATCTGGCTTATTTCACTTAATATGATGTCTTCAAGGTCATCCGTGTGGTAACAGAACTTCATTCCCTTTTTAAGGCTGAGTAATATTCCATGAAACGGATATGCCACATTGATCATCCATTCATCTGCTGATGGACACTTGGGTTGCTTCCACCTTTTGGCTACTGTGAATTGTTGTGCGATGAACACTGGTGTGCAAATATCTGAGTCCCTGCTTTCAGTTCTTTGGGGTAAATACCTAGAAGTGGGATTGCCGGGTCAAATGGTAGTTCGGTTTAACTTTCTGAGGAACTGCCAAACTGTTTTCCACAGTGGCTGCAGGCATCATTTTACATCCCCACCAACAACGGAAGAGGGATCCTATTTTTCCGCATCCTTGTCAGCGCTTACTGTTTGCCATTTTATTAGTAATAGCCATTCTGGTGG
Source organism: Cabassous unicinctus (assembly GCA_029593785.1). Lineage (NCBI taxonomy): Eukaryota > Metazoa > Chordata > Mammalia > Cingulata > Chlamyphoridae > Cabassous > Cabassous unicinctus. The sequence goes on from JAQZBX010083004.1 coordinate 1,741, forward strand.
GTATCTCATTGTGGTTTTGCTAACTAGAATTTAATAGCATTAGTTTTCTGTTTTGTTCTTTTCTTTATATTTAACTTATGGTTAAAGTACCTTCTATTTATGACACGGGATCCCAATTTTCTATGTACAATAGTGAAACAATTTTTTCTTTTAAAATATATGTAAGTAAGAAAAACATTTTGAGTCACATAAAGACAGATATCAAATGGGTACTCTTTCGGTGGCATGTGGATGCAGCAGAAGTTGTGAAGTCAGCATCCCAGGGCCTGGCGTTTGGGCCTCCCTGGCTTGGGTGAGAGGTCTGGGTTCAAAACTCAGCTTTGCCCTTTCCAAGCTTGGTGACCTTGAGCAGGCAGCTTCCCTTTGCTGGGGCTCAGTTTCCTCCTCTGGGAGGCGGGAATAATAGCAGCAGTTACCTTGGGGTGGTTTGCTCATTTGGTGCCATGTGGCTATACACAGAGGGACAGGCTCACTGTGGGTGGTCAAGAAGGGTGAGTTCTCTTGAGCTCTTGGCTGCACACTACGCTGGGCTGGGATCCTGCCTGCGCCGGGCCCCAGCCTCGAAGATGGGGGCACCCCGTCTGCCCCAGGTTGCTGGAGTTTTGAGGGTGAGAACCAGAAACCCGTATTCTGAGGGTCAGAGCCCACCCTGAGCCCAAGCGCCACCCTCGGCCGTAGTGAGGGGCAGAGAGCATGGCGCAGGGCCTTGCCCGCCTCTGGGAGCCCCATGGCCTCATCTGTCCAACAGCCAGAGGCCATGAAGGGCCAGTGAGGTCATGCTTGTGGGGGATGGGGCAGGCGGGTCGGCTGCCTTCCTTGGTCTGATGTGGGCCGTTTCACCTGGTGTTTCCTGTGTCTAGAACATTCTGCCTTACACCCTGCTGGCTCCCTCACTTCCTTCAGGCCTCCCAGTTCAAATGTCATCTCCTCAGAGAGGCCTTCCCTGACCACCACCCTGCCTCCATTAGCACCTTTCCACACCCACGCACGCCCTCCCCGCTCTCTCCCCAGCCCCTCTCCCTGCCTTTACTTCAGTCCACCCCTGGACACTTGTAGGCGCCTCCCCTCTGGCTCCCCCTACAGTCCATTCTCCACACGGCAGCTTGGGCAAACCTTTGCCCCCTTCACTTCCCGCAGCCCTTCGGGTGAATCCCACCCTCATCAACGCTAACCAAGAAGATGCTTTGGGGTCTGCCCGTCTGCCCATCCACGCCCCTCAACACCCCTCTCCAGCCACCGGGGCCAGGGGCCGGTTCCTCAGCTGCCGCCTGCCCTTTGAACGGGGTGATCCCTCTGCCCGGAGCCTGCTCCGCGCAGACCCTCCCTGCTCCCCAGCAGCACCCCCAGGTCTCAGCTTCCAAGTCACTCGCTCAGACCCCCACCTCTGCCACCAGGGGCCGGATCCCCTGGGATATGTGTCGATAGCAACACTCTCCCTGGCAGCCCCCAGCACACTTGAGAATGGACAGCATCCCTCTCCCCTCTGGGATGTCGGCCTCACGAGGACAGGGTTGGCATCCCTCCTGGGCTGAGCAAAGCAGGAGGGCGTTTGGTCTCCTGTGCTGCCAGGTATGCTCCACCCACTTCAGATTCATCGCTTGGACTTCACGGCTTCAGATCCTCTGTGTTCTAGCAGCTGTGTTTATCCCCATTTTATAAATGGGAAGACTGAGGCTCTAAGAGGCGATGGAGAAGTTGCGTGTAAGTTTGGGTCCCCTGGAAACAGATGCCAAGGTTGTATCAGATGTGCAAGACATTTACCAGAGGGGATGCCTGGGAAGGATAAAGGGGGAGGGAGCAGGAGGAGGCGGGGGTCCCTCCGCCTGAGGTGCAGGTCTGACTCCGTGAAGGGAGAGAGGGAAGGCAGGAGGTTGGGGAGGAGGCGCCTGGACTGCAGCTCAGCTCTGAGAAACTCTTGGCCAGGCGGTGCGGGGCCCCCAGCAAGGCTTTCCTGCTCAGCGCTGCTCCCCCACCCCACCCCACCCTGTGCTGAGTCAGCCGCTGGGGGCAGCCTCCGTGTTGGCCGGCGTGACCGCCGAGTGGATGCCGCGGTGGATCCGAGGGTTCTGCATTTGGATGCCGTCACTAACCCCTCACAGCCATTCTCCCTTGAAGGGAGGGCTGAGCCCACTTCATGGCCCCCAAGGGCAGGAGGAGGAGGAGGAGGTGAGCAGCACTCAGACTTTGCTAGACAGGGCTCACTGGGCTTGTGTAATCCACGAACAACCCCAAGCAGTAGGTTCATTAATTATCCTCATTTGCTAATGGGGAAACTGAGGCCCAGGGAGCCTAAATGACTTCCCCTGAGGGTGTCACAGCCAGGATTTGACCCTCAGCCTCCCCCCGAGAGTGGCTTTGGGACTTTGGAGGGTTTGTGGGGTCCGTGCCTCATGCATCCAGCTCAGCTGTGAAGGTGTTTAATAATCACATCCCAGCTCCCAGGCTCAGGCCCAGAGCCAAAAGTGCTCACCTCTCAGGACCCAGCCCCTACCTGATGGTGTCCAATGCTGAGTATATGTCTGGGATATTCTTGTCAAAGGAATCTGAGCGGGGCAGCCCAGAGAGGTCCAGCATGTTGTTCAAGGAAATACAGCAAGCCAGCAGCAAGGCCAAGAACAGAACCTTCAGTCTTGGGCTGTTGGTCTAATGGTAGGAAACTGGCCCACTGCAGAGTCTTGCGGCCCTGGATTTAAATCCCACCTGTGCCATGTCTGAGCTGGGTCTTCTTGGGCACATGGCATCCCCTCTCCAGGCCTTCATTTCCTCATCTGGGAAATGAAGGGTAATAACAGCATCCACTTTCCCTGGCTGCCATGAGGACAAAGAGAGAGAAGGCCTGAGAAGTCCCCTGCACGGGGCCTGGCACAGAGCAGCTGTGGCTGTGGTTATGATGTCAGCGGTGTTGCCCTGAACCCATAAGGCACCAGGCACCTTGGTACCAGTTAGAGCAAGTCTCCCTCTTCAGGCCAGATCACTGCCTCTGCCTGAAGATTTTGGAACCAATATGAAAATCTGCATTGTCTACAATGTGAATGCCCTTGTGCTGTGCACAACCTGCCCGACTGTATATAGCAGGCCCTGATGGTTATATTAGTGTTAATATTACTATTGCCTGCACTTTCATGTCTCCTTGCCTTTGCTTAGGCTGTCCCTGCCCCCAGGACACCCATCCCTTTTCTACTGAAATCCACTCCCTGTACACCCACAGTGAAGTCCTCCCCACTCTCACTTCTTCCCTAAGTCCCCCAGACTGGCCCAGGCATGAATAAAATCCAGGGCCTGGTATCTTTGCCTTATTCTTTGGAGCTCTGGGGGCGCTAGAGGCAGTTTCTGGGATTCTGGTGCAGGGCCCCTGACCCGCCGAGGTCTGGGTCAGCCTGCCGAGAGGCTGTTGTCCCATGCTCTGTCCCACCCCGACACTCAGCCATTTCCGAGACCAGCCCGAGAGACAAAGCCGGGCAGTGCCACCAGCAGTGCTGAGCCGTGACAGATGGTCCCCTCAGGCCTCCCTGAGAATAATCTCATCGCCCTTTAGTGAGCGCTTACTGTATTCTGGACCCTGAGCTCCTTGCAATACAAGCCTGATCTCAGTGAGTCCTCACAATAACCTTGATTGAGGGTGTTGTCATCCCCATTTTATAGAAGGGGATACTGAGGCTCAAGAGAAAAACTGAAGACTCCACAGCTGGTCAGTGGCAGAGGTGAGATTCAAACCCAGCTCTCTCTGCCCTGGAGCCCCTGCTCTGACCTCCCCTCCTTCTTCCTGCTCGTGTTTATCAAACTTCTGCTCAAGGCAAGCTTTCTGCTTTTGAATCTCAGAAGGGCCCCTGGTTCTATGAACGTACCTCTCATTGCTTCAGGTATTAGCAGACATTTATTAAGTGCCTACTGTGTATGAGCAAACCAGACAGATCCTTTTTGGCTCTTCCCTCCTCTTCCTTCCTCAAGGCTGAGTGCAGGGGTCTGCCTGGCCATCCTGGTGGCTTCGTGAGTCAACCCAGAATAAGCCCTGTGGGTTTCCTTCGTCCCCCAAACCTGTGGTGTCCTGGAGAGCCCCGGGTGTGCCCAGCCTGTGAGCCTCACAAGCCACCTTGACTAATTGCTCGTTCCCTCAGTCTTCTAGGCATTCGCCCCTCAATCCCTTTAGTATTTGGCCCAGTTTTTACTCAGTCTTGAAATGAACCTATCGGACCAGCCATTTCCTGGGTCTCTTTTGTCATATCAGTTCACCCCGGCTATCAGTTAGGGTTCTTTTTTTTTTTTTTTTTTTTTTACCGGGAGGTCCCCAGGGATCGAACGCAGTTCCCTCCATATGGGAGACGGACGCCCAACCATTTGAGCCACATCCGTTCCCCCTCAGTTGGGGTTCTTTAGTGTCATGTGGCAGAAGCCAACTCTGGAAAAATTATTAAGTAGAAAAGAAACTTATTACAAGGCCAAGCCAGTAGCTGGACAGAGGGACTGTGGTGACCCCACATGGTTCACATTCCCAGGGCAGAGCTCTGATTGGCCAGTCTGAGTCAAGTGATGCCCCTTGGCCAGGGGGAGGTGGGACATCTTGATTGGCAGCCCCTTTGGGAGCTCAGTCAGACCGTTAACCCAAAGAGGGAATCAAAACTGGGCGGCAGCAGCCACACATCCACTCCAGCTCACTAGGGGAAGTCAGGGCCTTGGGAGAAAGGGGGAGAAGTTCAAATAGCGTGCCATGGGGAATCCCCACCTGCTTCCCTAGAGGATGGGAACTGAGGCACAGACCATCTGCACAAGACTCTTTGGGAGTGAAGCCCAGGAATTTGTATGTTTGACAAGTTCTCCCTGGAACTCTGATGTGCCTCCCACTTAAGAAGCAGCAAGGACACTCGAGGACCTCCAGTTACCTTGCCAGTTGGAGCCAACCTGCCTGGATTATTGGATTCTGGGTCTCCCCAGACTGATGAGAACATGTGAGGCCAAACCCCATCCCAAGACTCCACGGAGCGTGACCGTTCGGACAGCTGGCTCCTGCAATGCTCAAGACCAGGCATGCTGCCTCCTCGGGGGAATAGCAGCAGCCAACACTTATCAAGTCCTACTATGCTCCAAGTGCTGTGCAAATCTCCACAAGCATTCCCTTCCCCAGGCCTCACCCCCACCTGCACATGTGGCCCCATTTTACAGATGGAGAGGCAGAGGTTCTGAGAGGTTAACTAACTGTGCAAAGGTCACACAGCTCATTGGAATCAGAACTGATAACTGGCCACACGTCTGTGCTATGCCAGCAACCCCTAAATCTTACTACCTCTTTCAGTATCATTTTTAATCTACCTAATAATAAGTCTTGGGAGTGGGGAACTTATATTTTTCCCATTTTATAAATGTGGGGAAACTGAGCCTGAGGGTCCCTTGGGATCTGGACTCGGAGCTGGATTTCAGAGCCTGTGCGCTTCACCGCTGTCTTCTACCCCGCACCGCAAACAAAGTCAAAACCCACTGAACCTGTACCGAGGGTTCGCCCAGCCCTCTCCCTGCAGCCCCGCTGGGAGCCCCCTGAGGGAGACCAGCTTCCCTAGAGCGCAGTACGCGGGACCTCCAAGCTAAACGAACCGTCAATACCCAACCCCCACGACGGCGCGAGTGGCATCCTTCATCACCTGGGGGTGATCCTTTGCCTGGGACGGGCTTGTGGGCAGCCTGGCTCCCGAGCCCCGAGCCCGATCTCCTCCACCTCCCTGGAACCAGAGCGAGCCCTCCGTGGCCCTCGGCAGCCCGCTCGGCGCTACACCCTCTCCTGTTTATCTAACTTCCCTGACCCTGGTGAGTGCTTGTTGCCTTTTTTATTCCTTTCTAGAAAACCAGGACACAATAGGAAGCGTTTCCTTGAACTTATTAAAAAATCCAGACTTGTAAATTAATTTGTTCGTGTTGTACAAAGGCAGTGCAGATGGACTCATTAGCATGCACACAACAAATAATTATAGATGAATTTTTAGCTGGCCTGCCTAATGCGCTTGCTGGGTTAATTATGTCAATGTATAATTACATCAGCCCGGGGAGACATAATGGCACACCCCGCTGAGCGGGCCTTGCCTAATGACGGGGCGTGGGGGGCTGCTGACAGAGAAAAGACGCCACGGCGCTCGGGCACACCTGCTTACCTCCGCACGGACGCCCATTGTCCGAGCATCCCACCACCTAAACAAACAGGCAGGAGAAGAGAATGAAACCGAGAGGCGCCCTTGTTCTGGCTGGACCTGAAGGTCCCATGGACAGGCCCCGCCCTGTTTCTTCCATCAGCAAATATTTATTGGATTGGACCATGTGTCGAACTTCATGCCAGGCACCAGGGGTCCAGGGGGGAGCAAACACAGATACAGTCCAGACTCTCACTGTGAAGTTTGCATTTCCATGGGATTTTAATTAGATAGCCTTGCAAGTAAATGCCAGTTGTAACTGCGAAGGATGCTGTGGAGGAAACGTGCAGGCAGCTGGGAGAGCTTCTCTCGGGAGGGCTGACTCATCAAGGAAGGCTTCTTGAAAGAAGTGGCATTTGTGTGGAAGACAAGAAAGCACAACTAGCTGAAAGGGGTAGGGGAGGGAAGGTGTTCCAGGCAGAAGCTCCTGCCTGTACAAAGGCTGGGAGGTGGGAAGGTGCATTGGGGAACCAAGAGCAGAAGGCTTTTGTGACTGCAGCTCAGTAGGGCAGGGATAATCAGGGTTCCCGTTCTAGCTTCCCATGTGGGTCCTTCTCATAGCCCCATTAGGTCAGTACTTTTATGGTGAGGCACAAGGTGATGCCAAGGTCACACAGCCATCCTGAGAAGTGAGTATGGATTAGACCATGTCTAATGTATGTCTCACTCCAGAGTCCAGCGGAGACCAGTGCCAATCAGATGCTGGCAGGAGGCCCCCAGAGAGGCACTAGGAAGAGGGGAGGTGGCCCCAGTGTGTTGGAAAGAGCTGTGAACTGGACCACAGGCCCCTTGGTCTGGGACAAGGAGACAGGGAGACCTTGTGGTGTCAGAGAAAGGGACCCAGACTTGAGTCTCAGCTCTACCCTTCAGCAAGTCACCTGACTTCTCTGAGCCTCTGTCTCCTCATCTGTGAAAATGAGTGACCCGAGCTGACCTCCAGGGGATATCCATTCCTGCTGACCGGCTTTGTCACCTGAAAAATGCTGTAACAGCCTCTGGAATTATCGGATGCTATTACTACCTGCCCTAGATGGGGAGCTGGGAAAGCTTCCTGGAAGAAATGGTGCTGGGCTCTAGGTCTGAAGGAAGAGGTGGGAGAGGGAACAAAATTCCAGGCAGCAGGGCCTGCACGTTTCTCACCTTATAGTGATTGGGAAATTGGGAGGCATCTTACCTCCAGGTGTGGGTTTCATCCCCAGAAAAGCCATTATTTAATTGATGCATGTCACAAGAAATAGGGTGTTCGCCCAGGTCCACTGAGAAGCAGGCACTAAGGTGGGATTATCCATGCAAGGTTTTTGGGGAAACGAGATGAGGAGGGAGCTGGGAGACGCAATGCAAATGTGACCCCCGGGGAGGAGGGAGCCTGGAAAAGCTGGGGGCGGTGGGGCGCACCTTGCACTCCGGGGTAGTCTTAGGAAGGCTGGGCACGGCCTTGGGGGCATCCTTGAGCTGAAACCAGCCCCTGGAGCCACCTGTGGACAAAGGTCTGCATTGTGACACAGCGCCACAAGCTGGATGGCTTAGAATAGCAGAACTGTATTCTCTCCCCATTCTGGAAGCTAGAAGTCCGAAATCAAAAGTGTGTCAGCTGGGCCATGCCCCTCTTGAAACCCGGCTTCTGGTGGTGGCTGGCCGTCTGGCGTTGCCGGTCTCCGCCAGCCCACAACCATCCTCTCTCTCGTGTGCTGTCTCTCCCCTCCTCGTAGGACACCAGTCATGTTGCATTACGGCCCCTGCCTCCAGTATGACCTCATCTTAACTAATTTCATCCTCAACAACGTTATTGCCAAATAAGGTCATATTCTGAGGTGCTGGAAGTTAGGATCTCAACATATCCTTTTGGGGGTCCCACTTCAGCCCATAGCACTGAATATCCCTGCTGTGCTCAATCCCTTTCTGGGAGCAGCATGTGGGAGGCCCAGCCTCAGTGTGGGGCTTCCCGAGCGTGGCAGCCTGGCTCCTTGCTCTGCTGTGCTCCCCGTGGCTGGACACTGCGCGGGCTGCCACTGAGGGCATCACAGGCACAAGATGATGAAATTGTGACAGGATCATCATTATTCCTAGCTGGGCAAGACTCCCCACCCAGGGGGAAGGCGCACGTGCCCCTGTTCAGGTGCCTGGAGAAGGCTGCTCCCCACTAGAGCAGAAGTCCCTGTTGGTGCCCCTAAGCCGTCAGGGCAGCTCCCAGGCAGGAGACCCCTGGAGGGACCTGCCAGGCCCCAAGGCCCCGCCTGGGCGTCCCCGCCCCCACAGGGCCCTCACCACCCCTGTGCTCCTCCCCTCCCCTCTCTCTGCAGACCCCGTGCCTGTGTTCGAGGCAGCACGCACCCTAGACGACAGACTGCAGCCCCCCAGCTTCGACCCCAGCGGGCAGCCCCGGCGAGACTTCCACGCTTCGTGGAAGAGGCACCCCGAGCTCCTCGGCCCCAAAGGTACCGTGATAAGGCCTTCACCGTCGGGTTGTCTAGAATCTATTGTCGGCTCAGGGCTTCTTAAGGCCCCAGCTCATCTCCTCCCAGCATCTGTGGGTGAGAGCCAGTGCAGTGTGCTTCCCAGCCTCCCATGCAGCTGAGTGTGGTCACGTGACTGCATTTTGACCAGTGGGTGTGGGAGGAAGTGACACGTGCCACTTTCTGGCTTGGACCCTATCAGCCTCAACGTGTTCCTCTACACGCTCTTTCCTGCCTTTGGCTGGTTGTAACCAGTCACTGTGACAGGGACATCACGTGTTGCATCACGTGGTGGGGCCTCCGTAGCCTGGGTCCCTGAGTGACTGTGTGGAACATCCCCTTCAAACTCCCACCCTTCAAATAATTAAGCCCCTGAGTTTGGGGGTTTATCTGTTTGGGCAGTAGTGTTACCTTCATCCCACGTCAAAAATGATCAAATCGACCCCCCTGCCCCACCTGGCCCACAGCCCATCTCTTTATCCCACCCATCTGTGATAGATGGTGCTGACAGCAGTGTTTGTAATAAGCAAAACTGGAACAAGCCAAATGTCGAGTGATAGGAGGCTGGTAAATAAACGAGGTATCGATGCAGCAGAGCACTACACAGAAGTCAAAGTGAATGAACTCCAGCTACGCTTAACGACACAGATGAATCTTCACGACTAGAAGACCACATTTATCACAGTGCCCTTTCTATAAAATTCAAGAAACAGAGCTGAAAGACACAGTGTGTACATGGCGATAAGATTTTTTAAAGCAAGAAAATGATAAACATTCAGGATGCTGGTTACCTCTGGGGATGAGGCAAGGGTCAGCCTCGGGGAGGAGCAAACATGCAGGTGAAGGACGTTGGTAAAGATCTCCTTCTTGGGAAGCGGGTGTGGCTCAGTGGATAGAGCTCCCGTTTACCATGTGTGAGGCCCTGGGTTCGCTTCCCGGAGCCTCCTTGTGAGGGCAGGCCGGCCTGTGCAGCGCGGTGGGCTGATGCAGCGGGACCTCACAGCAAGGGGGAGATAAGCAGACACAGAGAAGACACACAGCGAATGGACACAGCAGCACAAGCAGCAAGGTGGGTATAAATAAATAAATAAATAAATCTTTTAAAAAAAAGATCTCCTTCTTGAGTCCTGTTGCTCTTGTTGTTTTAGCACCTACTATGTGCTAGGCACTATTCCAAGCACGGGGGGCACAGCTGGGAGCAAAACGGGCAAAATCCCTGATTGTATATTAATTTACTTATTCATTGAATGAATACATAAAATATATAATGGGTCAGATGGTAACAACTTTGGGGAAAAAAAAAGAAGAGAGGAAGGGAGTAGGGGTGGGGAGATACTTCCCTAAGGAATGAACAAGTGAAATCTAACTCAGGGCTCACCAAACTTCATCTGTAAAGGGCCAGAATCAATATTTTAGGCTATGCAAGCCATAGGGTCTCTATCACAGCTACTCAGCTCCGCCCTGGTAGCTTGAAAGCAGTCTTCGAGAATATGTCAAGGAGTGGGTGTGGCTGTGTGCCAAGAAAACTTTATTTACAAAACAAATTTGGCCTGAGGCCATAGTTGCCAAATCCCCGATCTACCTCCCACAAGGGGAGGATAAAATGAGCTGAGGCCTGTTGAAGGAATGCTTCCAGCTACCATCCCTGTCACAAGAGCACTTGCCAGTTCTTCAACCCCAGCTCACAGGCCCATGTCTCCAGGAGGCCTTCTGAGATTCCTCAGCAAAACTGTTACTCCTTCCCATGCGTGACCTTCCCATTGTAAGGACGGTAGTGTGGAAACTGCCTCTCTGGCATTGGCTCTGCTCCAGGCACTAGACCTGGGCCTTTCACAACCTGTCATAGTTTCCTGTGGCGGCCCTGCCATAACAAAGTACCGCAGCCGGGTGGCTTACCACAGAGCTGCCCTCTGTCTCTCAGTGCTGGAGGCCATGGGAAGGTGCTAGGGGAGGATCCTTTCTTGCTTCCAGCTTCTGGCGGTGGCCTGCCATTCTTGGCTCATGGCCTCATGACTCCAGGTTCTGCCTGTCTTCACATGGCCGTCTACCCTCTGTGTGTCTCAGTGTCTTCAAAGCTCTTTCTCCTTATGAGGGCACCAGTCACTGGATTCAGGGCCGACCCTAATCCATCTTAACTAATTACATCTGCAAAGACCCTATTTCCAGATAAGGTCCCTTTCATAGGTACCGAGGCTGGGGTGTGGGCATATCTTTAGGGGGACACAGTTCAACCCACACCACACACCATCCCATTGTCTCCTGGCATCAACCTCATGAAGTATCACGGCCTCATTCTACAGAGGGGGAAACTGAGTCTCAGAGCCAGCAGGTGGCTGAGCTGGGATTCCGACAAAGGGCTCCTGAACCTTGGCCCTGAGCTGCCTCCCTCCTTGAGGACACTTGTCACCATGCATCATGATGGTCTAACCTCGTCTTCTTGTTCACTGCTGAGGCCCCAGCACCTGGAACATGCCCAGCATGTGTGTGGAGGATGGGCCAGGCTGCCTGACCACCCTGTCAGCCCCCCGAGGGGCTCCCTCAAAGAATCATCCAGCTCTCCACTGGCTCTCCTATGTGCCAGGCACACAGTAGGAGTCTAAGAATCAGGACAGGTGTTAACCGAGTCCACTGGGTCCAAGGTCGCCCAGCCAGGCCCTCCAGGTGGGCTCCAGTCAGGGTCTCTTGGTGGAGAGATTGGACGCTGGACTCTCAGCATCTGCCTTCCCACATCCCCACAGTCTGAGCCCTGGCCCTGTCCTCTCCATGCCCTGGGCCTTCCCACCTGGGCCACCCGCCTTTGATGGCCCCTGAGCGCTCTCCCTACAATGAACCCAGTGCCAAAGGCATCAGCTGATTTTTGGGATGAGCCACCAAGGTCCTGCAAAGGAGGACATGCCGGAGGCCCTGCCCAGGAGGAGGGTGACGAGCAGGGAATGCAGGAGATGGTTGAGCGGCTGAGCGTGTGCTGCCCAAGGTGGGGAGAGGAAAGCATCTGGTGGGCAGTTTCACTCCTAGGTATGGACCCCAGCAGATACTTGTACACGAATGTTCATAGCAGCATAAGTCACAGAAGGTGGAAACAACCC
>JAQZBX010083005.1:0-13448 GCA_029593785.1 Cabassous unicinctus
TTTCCCCATAGATATTATTCAATATATATTGTAACGCAGTTTGTTTTTCTAACATTGTATGAAGGACATAGTCATGAGATACAGGTGCTTGCTGTCAAGGAATTTATAATATAGGGAGAATAAAACATATATACATCCCTTGTATGGAAAGTCCCATATAAATGGCTGGAATTTAGATACAGGAGACATTAATAACTTGGGTTAAAATAGGCTTTAACCCCAAAGCCTATTTTGGTGGTACTTGCCCCTGCCACCCTCTCTCCCACACAAACATTTCCCATGGGAGAAATGCATTCAGAATTCTAAACAGAAGACTTAAATATGAACTCTTGAATTACAGTATGCTCAGTTTCAGGATTTTCATATAGACTGGATCAATGAAAATATTATAAAAGTTTAAGGCAAAAAGAGAAAAAAAATAAAAACAAAACAAAACAAAAAAAGTTTAAGGCAGAGGTATACCTGTTTACAAAAATATGCCAGCAGGAAATTTGAATTTACATAGAAGACAAATTAGGGGTTAAATGATTGCTTTTACAAAGAAGTTGGTGCTGGTTTACTGTAGCCAACTTCTTTTCTTCTTTTAAAATATTTGATTTGCGAAAAATAAATAAAGAGTACTTTTCAAATAATTTCTTTTAGTAAACAAAATGTTCCTGGTTTTTTTTAGATGACCACTTTTTTTGACGTTTATTTTAGCAGTTGCCGCAGTATTGCTCTGAAGTGATCAGTTCATTGAAAAAAATTTTCTTAAAACATAAGTCTCATTGGTTTCATATGTTGCTTGAAAATATGCTTATGAATGAACACTATTGTTCAAAGTTGAAACAAGTGTGATACTAAGTTGTACTTCCCTGGGATAGAGTTAAAATGATAACATTTAAAATATTTTAAATGACATTAGAAATATAGTTTCCATTTTTCTACTCTTATCATTCCCTTTAATCCCCTTGATTCCCTTTCTCACATATGACAGTGCAGATTTATTTAAAAAAGTGGTTTTAGGAGCATTTGCATCAAACCCATTAGGAAAGCTTGCTGAAAAATATAAATTCTGGAGCCCTACCATGAACCTAATGAATCAGAATACTTTGGGGGTAGGGCTTGTGGGAATCTACATCTTTAATAAGCTGCCTAGATGATTCTGTAAAGTTGGAGGACCACTAATCTCGTGCACAGTTTGCAAAATGGCAGCCCTGCAAGTCATATCTGGTCCACAGATGTGTTTTGTTTGGCTTATAGTATTAACATTTTGTATCATTTTGAAATTTGATTTGGTTGCTAGCTCTTAGAAATGGAGTTTACACATAAAAATCCAAATTTCTGGCTTCTCTTGAAACAGAGTAATTTTGTAATGCCGTGCCCATGTTGCCTCATGGCTGGCAGCAGTTTGCTGTACCTGAATAAGGTCTGTCTCATTTGAATGGGCCATGTGCTTTTGGAATTGCCCCAGTCTACTACTGTTGCATTTTACCCTGAGCTTAAGTGTTAGTTTACATTTATTATCCCACAACTGGTTAGAATCTATAAGACTTTGAGTTTTTGACTTCTGATTCAGAGTTTAAAACCAGTGAAGAGAAACAGCTGGAAAGAAATGAGACTGGAGAGTGGGGAAAGTGGAAGACCAGAGAAGTTATTTCAATAATATAGGTAAGATTGCTTAACTCAGGCAGTGGTGCTAGGGATGGAGAAGAGGAGAAAGAGTAGAATTTAGAAGATATCATTAACCTTGGTGATTGATTGAACTGGAGGTGGGGTCTGGGTAGGAGAAGGAAGATGGGGAGAGACATGGAATTAGGTAGGAAGATGAGTTTGTTTTTAGACACATTAACTTTAAGTAATTGTGGGACATCATTACTGGTTTCTGAGGTATAGCTTGCTATGGAGCAGAGATTCTCTTCTGTGCTGGAGAAGTGGATGACTTCTAGAGGAGCATATAAAAATCTGGGAATGTGTTTAGTTTGAAAATACATATCGAAACACTACCTATTTTTCCTAATACAAGTTGAAAAAAAAACAAAGTTCTATAAAATCGTGGCTAACAGGAATAGACAGAAAATGGCATCTTCTCAATCTCAATCTAACTCAGAGGGACACACATAACCCCTGGGTGAAGGTATATCAGAATCACTGGAGTGCCTGAGATTTTTTATTTTATTATTTATTTTTTTAACAAATCAATTTTATTGAAACATATTAATAAAGCATACAGTTCATCCAAAGTGTACAGTCAGTGGTATTTGGTATAATCACATAGTTGTACATTCATCACTTCAATCATTATTAGAGTATTTTTATTATTTCAATAATAATAATAAACAAAAAACAGACAAACAAGAAAATTCTTCACCTCTCAATCTCACTCTGTTTCCCCTGCTGTAGATAGCTGTTATTTCTGGCTATTCTTGCACAATTATTTATTTATTAAGCAGTTTTATTGAGATATAGTCACATACCATACAATCTATCTAAAGTGTATAATCAATGGCTTTTAGTAAAATCACAATGATGTACATCCATCCTCACAAAAAATTTTAGAATTATTTCATTACTCCAAAAAGAAAAACTCCATACCCCTTAGCATGCCTTCCCTAGCCCTACATAACTGAGATTTTTATGCAAAAGGGTCAAAGATTAGGGAAGGTTGAGACATTCCTGTCAGTTATCATAATGACAGTGATTTAATGACAGCCACTTCTTTCTTGCAAATGGTCACTTTGGTTTCTCCCATTCTTTATCTCTTCTGCATTTAAAATTTTGCTTTGTATTTTTTAGTTCTGAGGATACTAGAAGCATGCTGTATTCCAAAAAGTGTTTGCAAGGCATTTTTCTTTCTTTTTATATCTCCAAGAACTTTGTTTCTTTGGGAAAATGTTATGGATGGAAGTTAGGTTCCCGGGGTAGTGCCCCCATTTCAAACCTGATTTAATTCATATTACAGATCAGCTATTTTATTCATAGTATGAATCTGAGCTCTGGGAGTGGACATGTACCATATGGTATAGGAACAATAAAGAGAGAGTTCCTTCCTTTTTTCTAGTTGCAGGTTTAACTCTAGACAATATTTTGGAATCAATAAATTTTATCTTTGGGATTCCCCAAATCTCTTTCTATAACCCTTTTTCATATGATGGTACTCCTCCCTTCAAAGGACACTCCTCCTTCTTTGACCTCTCTCCTAGATCTTCACTGTTCCTCGGTGTTCCAAAGTTGCCTACCTCCTGTACTTCTCAAAGTCTTCATTTCTGACATGCAACTTATCTCTAAGTATCAGAATGAACAAAGTCATGCTAAAATCACTTCTGGAAGTGTTATTATTATTACTGATATTTCAGGTGATGGTTACACAAATGAATTGCTTGGTAAAATGTTCAGCAGGATGGTATGACAAAGTGAATAAATTCAGGTTGTGAATGAGAATGTTTTGGGAGAGGGAATAATCATAATGATGTAAATTGGTTAAATGTGAGTGTGAGAAGAGCTGTTTCTATGAAAATTAAGTAGAGGTCTTTTGTTATTTGATAATGGAGCTAAAAGGATTGGTATTGAATTAAAGCATAGGTGAGGCAACTGAAAGCCTGGGAAAAATAACAAAAAACTTGAAGGATTCATCTGACTTTGCAGGTGTCTTTAAGTTCTTCTGAAGAAAATGAAACTGCACATGGTGGAGAAGGCATTAAGTATATGATATATGCAAGGAAGAGTGCTCTGAACTCCAGCTAACAAACCTGTTAATGAATGTATATTTTTATATTGTAAATTACAGTAAAATGTTGAAATTAATTTTTACTTTTAATGATTTCTCACTTTAATTATCTTTAAAAAAACTAACCACCTACTGGACCTTGTCATGTCTGTACTGTACTATACAGTAAAAGCTAATTTTCCATGTGATGAAATCGAGTTCTAGTTAGCATTTCCCCTCTGCCAATTCTAGGCATAGTGAAGGACCATCATGCCATCATGCCTGTGAATCAGAGTTTGTTGAATGATCATGGTAGTCAAGCAGATCTTATTCTAATTTCTTGAAATTTACTAATCACAGATTACTTTTTTACAGCATCCTTTCAATGACAGATGGAGGCCCTTATTGAATGTTGAAATTTTAATTTGTGGCAATGATAAAGCAGGAATGACTTCATTATTTAAAGACTGAGTCCTTGTAATTACTTTACAGATTTTTTCAAGTACTTATCCAGAAAGATACTTTCTGGTACATATGTGGTTCCTCTTAGTTAATATTGAGGGATTCAGTATATTTGTACCTTGCACATTTCAGTCTTACTTAGTACTCCTCATTTTTAGTAGGAATTTTGTTTGGGAGATGGATCAGTATCATTTACTAGTGGAGTTTGACAGGGGGTTGTGGAACACTTCCCAGGTCACAGCAGTTCTTTTCAAATGCAGATAAACTGTCCTTCAAGGAGAATACCTAGGCTTACTCTGATCTATCTACCTGGTAGGGTAGGACTAATAAAGCATTATGACCCCAGGGAGTTTGCTGGATTGAATTTTTGCCTGTGCCTTATGGAAGAAATAACATGCTTCTTAGCCACTGACCCTCAGTCTTATTAATCATCAGATGTCAAATTGTTAGAATTTCTATGCATTTCACAGTTTTCATTGTGAATTTCTGTTTCATTGTGAATTTCTGCTTCACTCTCCTGTCTGCCACATTCTCCCTGATGATTTGAGTTGATTGCTTTGATGGGCAGTAAAGACATTTCCATTTTTCTCTTGTTCCCTTTCATGGATTAGTGCTCTTGATTTGAAGAACTAGTCAATCTTTGGATCACATATGCAACACCCACCCACTTCATCCCTATCCTCCTATGTCCCCATAGGATGAAGGGGGAAATTAGCAACTGGTTAGGGTAATAGTTTAAGAATTTATATATTATGTTAAATATTCTGGTGACACAAGATGTTTGGATGTGTCACTGTGCTAACTGGATATTTGATCAAATGGGTGAAATATCCGAGAAAATATAAAATAGAGGAGAATGTATCTCATCTTTTTAAAAATTATGTACTTTTTTTTTTTTACTTTCAGAAATGACTTGCTTTTTCTTTGAACTCCAATACTGCTGTGTTTTAGATACAATAGTCTATTCAAATGTTGTCATAATATTTAAAAGCATTTTTCCTTCTCACACGTAACCAGGGTGGATTCTTTATAGAAAACAGTTCTGCAGTAAAGACAAACAAAATCATAATAATAATAATAAAACCCAAAACTTCTACATCCTTTACAAACTGAAGTGATTACCTGGCTAGATACTGAATTCTTAGAATAAATAAGCAAGCTTATTACAAAGAGCTTGTTAAAGGGCAGAGTTGGACTCTAATCTTGACTCTTCTGTAACTTTTGACTATATAACTTTACTACTCTGGCTTGCTTTTGTTTTCTATGTCATCTTCTCTATAATCACTATAGTTATTTGCAATTTTGTTTCATTTGACTTCCTTAAGCTTAGTTTAACTTTGTCCCTAACTTTGTTGCCTAACTTTTCCCCTTTGTTTTTCAGATATTTTATTCTGTTTGTTGTTACTGCTGCTTCTGTGAATTTTATTTATAATTTCTTTTTCATCCTTTCCAGATCGCTGCTATTTTGGTTTTTACTTGCTTCTTTTCTTAGATTTTTTAAAAATCAAAGTACTATATGCATACAATTAAAACAGGTGGTATAGAAAGGCTTTTAATAAAAATCATTCATCTCATGCCCCAACCCCTCCTATCTCTAACCTTCTAATGGGTGGCAACACCTTTTAATTCTTAACAGTTTGGTCTGGTAGTTTTCTCCTTATCTCTAAATAATATGCTTATACTGCTATGTTTTATCTTATCTATTTTAGACATTATCTAATGACTTCTTGCTATGATAGGAGAGGATTAAGTTCAAGCCATTCCTCTCCACCCCATCCTTATCATCACAATATAGTTATCACTATTTTTAGTTTCTCTGTTCTAAGAGTACCTTTTTAAATCTCTTTTTACATGATCACATAAAATTTATTTGAGACTGCAAAGAACATCTGAAGTCTGCCTAGAGGTTTTGCAGTCTTCATGCACAAGTTCCCTTTCTGATTATTTATTGTTGAATTGGTTTGATTACCTACTGTGAAGAGTGGTGGTGTGTGTGTGCACATGTGCATGTGTATGCAGGGCACATCCCAGAATGTATGTCCAAGCTCATTCATGTGAGAGGAGATGATAGAGGGGAGCTGGAGTAATTCACAATCTGGACTTGAGCATGTTACCTTGAACACGTCTCCTAATCGTGTTTTTCCCCCCTTTATCCTGAGAATCTGTCTTCCTCAGCTTTTTGCAATCAGTTGTTTTTGCAGCAGTGACAAGCTCACTCCTGCCTCAAGGATTTTGCATAGGCTATTCCTGTGACTCCTACTTTTTTTCCTAATTTGCTTCTACTCTTCTTTTAGACCTCAGTTCAGTCATCTCTTATTACCTCATTTACTGGTCATTTCTTCCCATTGCATGCTTTCATAGCACAGCTACCTCTCCTTCATAACACTTTTTTTGTAATTATAAGTTTTTATGCATGAGATTCTTTAATATCTATTTTCCACTAGTTTATAAGCTCTGTGAAAGGGACCATGTTTCATTGTTGTTCACCATTTTACCTCTATTACCTAGCACAGTGTTTAATTACATATTATTTTAGCAAGTATTTATTAAATATATACTGAACAAATGAATAAGCAAACTGCATCAATGCTTTTTTCTTGGTGATTGATAATTACATTTTGGTTTGGCAAGTTTATTTTGCAGGAAGAATTTTACCTAGAAGACTGCAGAAAAGCCGAGCAAAGCCATTTGAAATTTCCCATCAGAAGATACTGGTAGTCACAAAAGTTTTCCAAACACCAAACTCTCTCTCTCTGTGTACATGATTGTGTATGTTAATGTTTAAATATTAAATATCGTGTGTTTTCAAGTGAATTAATCATTTTGTGATGGCTATTGACCTATCAAGAAAAATATTAGGTAGCTCTTTTTGAGAAGTATGGTATTATTAAACAAGAGATATTGCCTGACTTTTCTTAAATGGCATGAATTGTTAAATAGTAAAGTTGTCTTTTTTAAAAATCACCCCACTAAAACTTTGCTTGAATTCTTTTAGAGTAAATGTATATTGCACCTTAAAAATACATATATTATTTAAGTTTTACTGAAGACTTATGAAGTTTGTTTCTGATAATCGTTTAACTTTTCAACCTGAAGAAAAAAGTCCATGGAACAAGGCATTCATTCAAATCATTTGTATTTGTGGAGCACAATAACCTTGCAGAATAATGTACATTTCAGAACTAAGATTTTTAACACAGGGCAACAAATATTGACTAATTATGCAAGCTGTTTATGGAGCCAGATCTCTTGAAGGTCACACTCTAGGGACATTTATTGCAATAATTCACTTATTGTGGCTGGATTATATATGCTTTCACATGGTAATATTAATCAAACAGTGAAGATTTATTCTTTGTCATAATTGGCATTAAGCATTCATAGTTAAGAGGAACTGGGTCACATGTAAGATGTAATGTGATACTTTGCTCATTTCCACTTTAAGTTTCAATGACCTAGAGGGGAGTATTTTGCAAGAAATGTTACATGTAATTTAGAATGAGTCTCTTCATCTTTGATTATTGATAAGAAAAAGTTGGGGATTGAGGGAGTCACTGCTACACAATAAGTATTTAAACATAGTTGAAAATAGGAGTCATAAATGTGGTAGCATAAAGATAATATACCTCCATTGTCTTCTTTTCCTTTGGATTAATCTCTTTTTTTGTTTTGTCTTATGATATCTCTCCCAAACAAAAGGCAGCACCCTACATTTTTCTAGTTATTTGCATCCTTGCTACCTAAACCGTGTTATGTATTTTGGTACCTTTTTTCTGGACTGGTTGAGCCATACAACTCTTTCAGTCATCTGGTTAGAAGCAAAAACTATTTTGCCACAGTTTTAAGAAATCTCAGATTAAAATGATAAAGCAAGGCCATAAAATAATCACACAAAACCTTGCACATATATGGCTCAATTGTTATATCTTCAATATAGTCACTTTGGATGATGAAGGTTTGCTTTTATTTTGTTCTGTTGCTGCTATCATTTTTCAGCTGCCTATTGTAATGTTTGGGTACAGTATTTAGAACTTAGTTTATAAGTGACATGAGAAAGCCACTTTTATGGTCATATATAGTTTTTTTCTTTTTCTTTATTAAAGAAGTTGTGGGTTCACAGAAAAATCATGCATAAAATACGGGATTCCTATATACCACCCTGTTATAAACACCTTGCATTGTTGTGGAACATTTTTTATAATTGATGAAAGCACATTTTTATAATTGTACTATTAGCTATAGTCCATGGTTTAAATTAGGGTTTACTGTGCATGTAGTTCCATGGATTTTTTTTTTTTTAATTTTATTTTGTTACCATATGTGTAGCCTAACATTTCCCCTTTTAATCTTATTCAGTTATATATTTCAGTGCTGTTAATTGAGTTTACAATATTTATGGGGCCATCACTACCATCCATAACCAAAATGTTTCCATCATTACATATAGGAACGCTGTATATTTTAAGCCTTAATTTCCCATTCCTGATCCACAGCCTGCCCCCGGTAACCTATATTGTACATTCCAACTCTATGAGTTTGCTTAATCTAATTATTTCATAATAGTGAGATCATACAATATTTGTCCCTTTGTGTCTGGCTCATTTAATTCAACACGTTGTATTCTGGATATTAAACCTGTATCGGATATGTGGTTTCCAAATATTTTCTCCCATGGTGTAGGTTGTTTTACTTTCATGATAAAGTCTTCTTGAATTTTGATGATGAGCCATTTATCTATTTTTTCTTGTGTTGCTTGTGCTTTGGGTATAATGTCTGAGAAACCTTCACTTAACACAAGGTCCCTTAGTTTGCTCTTCTTTTCCTAGTTCTTCAAGTTGTGAGGTTAGGTTTCTTCTGATTTGAAGTCTGTCTTCTTTTCTAATGTAAGAATTTAGAGCTACACATTTCCTGCTCAACACTGCCTCTGCTGCTTTCTATAGGTTTTGGTATGTTGTGTTTTTGTTTTCAATTGCCTCAGGGTATTTCCTAATTTCCCTTGTAATGTCGTCTTTTACCCATTGCTTATTTAAGTGTACATTATTTAATTTCCACGATTTGTGAATTTTTAATTTTTCCCTTTTATTGATTTCTAGCTTCATTCTGTTGTGTTTGGAGAAGATACATTGCATGACTTCAGAATTTTAAAATTTATTTTGACTTGTTTTGTGACCTAACATATGATCTTTCCTGAAGAGAGGTCCATGTGCAGTGGAGGAAGAATGTGTATTCTGTTGTTGGGTGCTTTGTTCTATATATGTCAGTTTGGTCTCATTGGTTTAGAGCAGGGGTTCTTAAACTTTTTTGTTCCACGGACCCCTTTGCCAGTCAGGTGAAAACCACAGACCCTGTGGCAGTTTGGTATTGTTATGAATTCCAAAAGTAGATATAGATTATGTTTGTAAACTGGTCGGTTCCTCTGGAGTGATAACCCTTTGATTGTATTTGATTCCGCTGTGACATCTGATTAAATTATGTTAAGATTAGGGCTTTGATCCAACCATGTCCTTAGAGTGTGACTCGGTGTCAAATCCCAGCCCCCTTGGGAATAAAGCAGATGCTCACATGGAAGTAAATACATGGAGAAGGAGAACACAGAAGCAGATACGCAGGAAATGAGAGTGCTCCATAGACACGGTCCCAGAAAGAGAGATGAGCCTGCTAGTCTACAGTTAACCTCGTGGAGAGAACAGAGCAGCTGAGCCTGGGGAGAGTGACGAGCCTTATGCCAGCCTACAGCTGAGATTGGAAGAAACTTGGACCATGGAGACTTAAGAGGATAGAGGAAGGCTGAACCCTCACAGAGATCGCCTGCCATCTTGTGTCAACAGGTGGCAATAGACTTTGGGTGAGAAAGTACCTCTTATGGAACCTTGAGTTGGACTCTGTAGGGCCTGGTAACTGTAAGCTTCTACCCCAAATAAATACTCTTTATAAAAGCCAACAGTTCTGATACTTTGCATTAGCACCCCTTTGGCTGACTAACACAACCCCTAACTAAGTCCACAGTACACTGTGTATTATTTAATAAATATATCACACCTGCACCAACACAACCCCACAAGAATGTTTTTTTGAATTTCAGTTCAAGCTCATGGGCCTTTTGTTAAGAACGCATGGTTTAGAGTATCATTCAAGTCTTGTATTTCCTTATTGATCTTCTGACTAGATATTCTATCCATTATTGAAGGTGGTGTATTAAAGTCTCCTACTATTAATGTAGAACTGTAAATTTCTCCCTTCAAATCTGTCAGTATCTTCATATAATTTGGGGCTGTGCTGTTTGGTGCATATGTATTTATAATTGCTCCATCTTCTTGTTGAACTGACCCCTTTATCAGTATATAATGATTGTCTTTGTCCCTTGAAACTTTTTTAAAGTCTTTTTTTTTTTTTTTTCTTTCTGATATTAGAGTAGCTACTCCAGCTCTCTTTTGGTTACTACTTGAATGGTATATATTTTTTCCATACTTTCACTTACTGCTATTTATATTTTTTTATTTAAGGTGAGTTTCTTGTAGACAGCATATAGTTGAGTCATACTTTTTAAAAATCCATTCTGCCAATCTCTGTCTTTTGACTGGAGAGTTTAATCCCTTTACATTTAAAGTCACTACTGACAATGCAGGGATTTTTATCTGCCATTTTGCTATTTAGCCTTTGTAAATCTTATACCTTTTTTGTCCCTCACTTCTATTAATGCCTATCTTTATATTTATTTGATATTTTTTGTTGTACCATATACCTTCTCATATCTATTTGGATATATTTTTCATCTATTTTCCTTGTGATTATCATGAGGTTAAATTTTAACATCCTAAATATATAACAATCTTTTGTTTGATACCAACTTAACTTCAACAACATACACATATACTTTTCCCTGCTGTCTCTTCCCAACTTTTTTTGTACTTGTTACCCTTATGTCTTTGTACGTTATGTCCAAAACCATAGCTTTATTATTACTTTTTATGAATTTAACACCTGTAGGAAGTAAGAAGTGGAGTTACATACCAAACAATACACTGCAATATTACTGGCATTTACAATTACCAAATGGTTATCTTTTCCAGAAGTCTTTATTTCTTTATGCTGCTTTGAACCACTGTCTAGTGTCCTTTCCTTTCAGACTGAAGAACTCCCTTTAGCCTTGCTTGTAGGGCAGGTCTAGTGGTTATGAACTCCCTCAGGTGCTGGTTATCTGGGAATGTCTTAATCACTCCCTATTTTTTGAAAGAAAGTTTAGGCAAATATAAAATTCTTGGTTGGCAGTTATTTTCTTTCAGCACTTTAAGTATTTCAATTCACTGCTTTCCTGCCTCCATGGTTTCTGATGAGAAATCTGCACTCAATGTCATTGGGAGTCTCTTGTACATAACACATTGCTTTTTTCTTGCAGCTTTCAGAACTCTCTCATTTTCCTTTGCATTTGATAGTGATCAGTATGTGACTGGGTGTATTTTTTTCCCCATGTTTATTGTGTTTGGTGTTCTCTGTGCATATTCATGTCTTTTGCTAAGTTTGGGAAGTTCACTGTTATTATATCTTTGAATATTTCTTCTGCCCCTTTGTCTCTCTCTCTTTCTTCTGTGACTCCCATAATGTATATAGTGGTTAAGTGTGATGGGTTCCCAGAGGTGCCTTAGGCTTTTTTGCTTTTTGTTTTTTTTTCCTATTCTTTATTTTATTTTTTATAAGAGACGTTGTAGGTTTACAGAAAAATCATACAGAAAATAGTGTTTCCATATAACCCTCGCAATTCCCCTCCCCCGGAGTTTTCCCTAAAAAGAAGTTTTTAGTATTGTGATACCTTTGTTACACTTGAAGAAACTATATTATTATAATTATACTAATAACTGTAGTCCACAATTTACATTAGGGTTTACTATTTGTGTTGTACATGCCTATTTTTTTGAGGTACTGGGGCTGGGAATTGAACCTGGGAGGAAGCTGTTGCTCAACACTAAGCCACACTGCCCCCTCCCTCCCGAGTTGGTTTCCTTGTCTGTCTGCTTGTTGTTTTGCCTTTTTTAAGGATGGACTGAACCCGGGACCCCCTCCCTCCATGTGGGAAGCAGGTATTCAACCACTTGAGTCACATCTGCTCTCAATGCCTGTTTTTTTTTTTTTTTTTAATTTTTATTCTAATAACATATATAAAACCTAAAATTTGCCCGTTAAAATCATTTTCAAATATATAATGTAGGGATGTTAAATAACATTCACAATATCATGCTACCATTATCACCATCCATTACCAAAACTTTTCCATCACTCCACACAGAAACTCTGTATCAATTAAGCAGGAACTCCCATTCCCTTCCCTACCCCTACCCTGGCCCCTGGTAACCTCTATTCTGGTTTCTTGCTCTATGGATTTGGTTATTTAATTATTTCATATTGGTGAGATCATACAATATTTGTGTTATGCATCTGTCTTATTTCATGTAACATAATGACTTCAAGGTTCATCCATGTTGTCACATGTATGACAAACTTCCTTACTTTTTACACCTGAATATTATTCAGGTGTAAAAAGTACACACACCCACCCCTCACATGTATATATATATATAAACCACATTTATAATTCTTTTTTTTTTTTTCTGCTCGTCAGCCTGACTCATTTCAAATGTCTTGTCTTTGAGTTCACTGATTCTTCTGCCGGCTTCAGTCTGCTCTTGAAACCCTCCTGGGAATTTATCATTTCCGTTATTGTGGTCTTCAACTCTAGTAATTTTGTTTGGTTCCTTTTTAAAAGTTCTATCTTTACTAAGATTCTCATATTGTTCATTCATTGTTTTCTTGATATCCTTTAGTTCTTTCTGTGTATTTCCCTTCACTTCTTTGAACATTTTTAAGATCACTTTTTAAAATATATATATATTTTTATATATTTTTAATTTTTTTAAAAAGATACTTAGATTGCATAAATGTTACATAAAAAATATAGGGGATTCCCATATGCCCTGCTCCCTACCTGTCCCAAAATCACTTTTTAAAAGCCTTTGGTACGTCCACATTCTATTCTTCTTTGTTGATGTTTTCTGGATTTTTAACCTCTTTGGATGAGATATCATTTCCTGTTTCTTTGTCTTCTCCTGTTTTGATGCACACTGTACATTTTAATATTTTAAAATGTTAACTCTGGGATTAACTCTGAGGTATCTGTTTCTTGATTTTGTAACCAGCTGGTGATAAGACAGATTTTCTTGAGCTTTCCTTGAGCTTTAAGCCCTCTTATCAGGAAGGCCAGCTCACGGGGAATGGAGTATGCTGGGTGTTCCCTGTCTTTTCTGGGCCT
>JAQZBX010083006.1:0-13447 GCA_029593785.1 Cabassous unicinctus
CAAAAAAAAAAAAAAAGGAGAAACAAAAAATAAAAGAAATAAGAAATAAAAAAAAGAGAAAAAATAAAAAAGTAAAAGAAAAGAGGAAAAAAAAAAGAAAAAAACAAAGACGTGAAAAAGAGGGGGTTAAATTTTTTCAAAAACTTGAAACTATGTTATAAGAGATTTATAATTATCAAAGACATGGTCAGGGAACCTGAAAAAGAGGAATCCATTAAGGGGGAGAGAGTGGAAATTATGAATCTAGTTTGGAACTTAGATTTCTAGAATGTTACAGCTAAATGAGATTGTCTGGCCACATGGGGACAGCTATTACATTTTACAGATGAAGAAATTTTGACTTTGAGATGAGACAGGACATCCTAGTAGAGATGTCCTAGAGGCAGTTGGCTGTTCACAGCTGCATTTTTTTTTTTTTTTTACATCTCTCAATTAAATGTAATGGATACATATAAAAAATTTTTTTAATCAAACAATATGTTACACAGTATATTTGGTTCATAGTAAGACATTCATACAGTATTTGTCCTTTTGTGTCTGGCTTGCTTCGCTCAACATAATGTCCTCCAGGTTCATCCATGTCACAGCTGCATTTTAATGACAGAAAAACAAACAAACAAACCAAAAAAACCAACTAGTGAAACCAATTTTGGAGTCACAGGGATAATCATGTCAAATGAATCTGTAAGAACAGATGAATTATCTGAAAGAGAGAAACTATAGAGCACGGGTTCTTAACTAGGGGTCCCTTGGGGGTCTGTGGAAAGATTTCAGGGGGTCCGTGAGCTTGAATTGAAAAAAATCAACTTATCTTTATTTTCTCTGACCTCTAACTGAAATTTAGCATTTCTTCACTTATGAATGTATGCAACATATAAGTTACAGTAGTATTCATTTCACCTGACTGGCAGAGAGGTCCGTGGACCAAAAAAAAAAAAGGTTAAGAACCCCTGCTATAGAGTGAGAAGAGAAGACCAAAGACTTGGTGAGTGGATGTAGCTAAAGTGGTTGAGTGACTGCTTCCCATGTAGAGGTCTTGGGTTCAATCTTTGGTACCTCCAAAAAAACACACCAGAGACTTGAGATGAGACAGCAGAGAATTGAATCAAAAGGCAGAAGAAAGACAGGAATTCTGGCTCCGCTATTTGCTAGCTACATGAACTTGACAATTTATTGACAATCAGGCTACAGTCTTATCAAGGCTCGACTGAAGGAGGATCCACTTCTAAACTCACTCATGTGGCCTCTGGTCCTTGCTAGGTGTTGATTGGAGATATCAGTTGCTTGCCATGTAGGATCCTACAGGTTATTCACTTGGCTGCTAGTTTTTCTAAGAGCGAGTGATGAAGCCCCAGGCTTTGTACAATAATTTCAGAAGTGACATCCCATCACATATGCCAAATATTATTCATAGTGAAAAAAAATCAAGCCCACATTCAAGGGGAAAGGATTACACAAAGCTGTGATAC
Source organism: Cabassous unicinctus (assembly GCA_029593785.1). Classification (NCBI taxonomy): domain Eukaryota; kingdom Metazoa; phylum Chordata; class Mammalia; order Cingulata; family Chlamyphoridae; genus Cabassous; species Cabassous unicinctus. The sequence continues at coordinate 1,470 of JAQZBX010083006.1, forward strand.
TAGGAGGCAGGGCCATTTTAGAGGCTGCCTATCACAATATCTAATGGCTACATTCTTAGACACCCATTTTTTAATTTTTGTAACCGGTTCACCTAAATAGGGCAATTCAATAAATATTGAATCCACTGAGCTGGGCACAGGAACTGTTGGGGCACAAAGAAGGCAAAAAACAATTCTACTTAGAGGGAAGACTCACAGAAATTTCCAGAGAGGGAAATTATGTTTGCACTGATTTTTTTTTTCACTGAAAAAAAAAGAAAAAACAGAAATTTATCAAGGGACAAGATGGGGAAGTTAAAAGGTTATCCAGTGACTATAATTTGGATCAAGGAGTTCTTATGCACTGATTTTAAGGCTGAATGGAAATACATCAGGCATGAAGAAAATATTTCATAATCTGCAAAATCTCCAGTCTTAGTAATGTGTGACGTATTGAACAACTCATAGGATTTTGTCATCTGATTTCAAATCGATCTTTAGAAATCCTACTAGTTTAATAGTATAACAGATCTTGTCATTTTACTAAAGTAGTGCTCAAGTTTCGTCTGTTTTCTAGAAATAATCTTATCAGCATGCTGATCAACTAAAAACTTTCACGAAATGGTTCTGAAATTTTAAGATTACAATTTAGAATGTACTTAGGAAAAACGTAAAGTGTATTCTCCCATTTCCAACGCTATTACTATGAAGTGGAAATTTATTTTTTGTTGATTTTACTAATTCTGTAAGCTTTGTAGGCCCCAATAGTTGTCTCTCATTCTTGTACTTTCCTGCCTTCTTCACCTATAGATTTGGTACTCTGGATATTTAGGATTAAGAGCGGCTGAGCTTCAAATGTGTCAGTCTGGAAGTTTACCAAAGTGACAAAAGTAACAGAACATTAGGTAGATTTTCCACAGGCTTTTCTTTTCATGCCTAGTGCCATCGCTGTAGAAAAAACATGCTGTCTCACACTCCTCTGCAAATCTGGCCTACTCTGGGAGGCTGTCAGATCACCCAGGCTTTGTCCCAATCTAACAGACTCTCCAAGATCTAAGCAACCAGAGGGCAGGAACAAGTAGCCATGGGGAGGCCCTCAGCAAAGCCAGCTCATAATATTTGGAAGAATATAGATTAGGCTACTCTGACCCTTGTTCTCCAACAACTGAAAGGCTTGGTTCATCATTTTACTTTGTATTAGCAACCATATATTGGATTCGCATGCTCTGCAGTTCCGTAACTCTGTCTGCCAGTGAACTAAGGTGCCTGGAAAGCAGGAGGCAAGCCACATAACAGCCCATCTCTTGTTAAATCATATCCCACTCAAGGGCTGCTACTGTCGGCTGGAAATCTGATTCAAGAACCAATATACTGGGAAGCACCATTGTCTTTGTGTACAAATAACAATAACTGACATGTTTTTTTAATTTTAGCATTCTTGATGGTACACTTTTATAATGTCCCTCATTTCCTATCCATTCACTTTCTTTGAATGGCAAACACTCTTTTCTTAATAATTACGGATAAAAATAAACTAGAAACACCCCAGGTTTTGTTTGGCTGTTAATTCCCACTTTCATGACTAAAATTTAAAATTTATGAAAAACAATACTATTTATTCCTCTCAAATCAGATGGAGGCTTTTTAAAAAAATCTACTGCAGGCTATTGATTTTCCTATGAGGAAAATTAATAAATGGCCAATCACAGATAACATTCTTGATTTTAGGATGAATGAGCAAAGAATAAAAAGAAATATTACTTCTTTATATTAAATATGCAATCATCATATTTAGAGTTAAAATGAATGCTAAATTCTGATCTTTAAATATGTGATGAAGAGTAATGAATATTCTTTACCTCTATATTGTTAAGAAAGGAAAGTACCTAAGGGGTCCTTCTAGTCGAAACTCCCTCTATGCAGAAATTCACTCTGTATCTCTAATAAATCCAGTGACCAGAGGGTTTTCTGCTCCCTAAGATATTCCATGGCATCATCAGTTACTCCACTGTTAGGAAGTAATTTAGAGGTCTATGTGTAGGAAACTGTACTGAATGTTCTTATGAGATTAAAAAAAAAAGAAAAAAGAATCTAAGTCCTTGCCCTGAAGAAGCTAAATATCTTGTTTGCAAAGTTCAGGCAATAATTATAACATAGGAGATTAAAAGTGCCATAAAAAAAGACATAAACCAAACCTGTGGAAGCTCAGAGGGAGGTCTGATGAGATAGTACACCTGGCCAAGGGAAACCATTGGTCCTAGCTTTGTTGTCTGGATTAACACTGTAATTTCTCGTCTACCTGTCAAAGCTTTACATACTCAGTAGATGAAAGTTGTCCAAAGAGGCAACATAGCTGAGTGCCCTGAAGCTTGGTCTTTGGATTTGAATGTGGACCCTTTCTTTTTAGCTGGGTGGCCTTGAGCAAGTTACTTTAAGTCATTGTACTTGTTTTCTCATTTGTAAAATGGATTAAATAGTAATGTAACATGCTTTAAGCACAATGCCTGACCCTTGGGTGTTTAAAAATTGGTAGCTTTTTTAAAAATTTTTATTCATTTTTCCCTCCCCTAGTCTTTTTTCTCCAATCTAATATTGCTAGCATTTTTTATTATTCCTAATACTACATTGTTTTCTAGGCCTCTGTACCTTTATGATTATCCTCCAAACCGTCTAGTTTTCATTCTCCTTTATAATGTGCTTTACAATCTAGAACTGTAAAATGACAAAACATTGCCCCAAACCAGAAAACCAAACTGATATCTCCCTTCTGGCCTGCACTTTTATTAATACAGCCCAAAATTGCATTCAAGTGTTTATTTTAGCAATTCTAAGCAGCTCATGGCAAGCTTGTGGTCAGCTAACATCTCTAATCACAATTTAGACAGACTGTGAACATCAGGCCTTCCCTGTCTTGTACTTGTGCAACTGACTTTTTTTTAGGAGGCACCAGAGATTGAACTTGGGACCTTGTAATTGGGAAGCAGGTGCTCAACCACTGAGCTACACCTGCCCCCTCAATTGACTTTTTAAAACTAAATGAATGGGGTGATGGGAAAGTTTCGGTAATGGATGTCGGTGATGGTAGCACAACATTGTGAATGTAATTAACACCACTGAATTAGATATCTGAATGTGATTAAAGAGGGAAAGTTTAGGTTGTATATGTTACTAAAATAAAATAAAAAAAAAATATATCTTCCGACCCAGGGGGGAAAAAGACATTATTGGGACAAATGAAACTATTGGAATATAGATCATATTCTATATTCCAATGTTAAATTTCTTAAGAAAAAAAAACCAAAAAACCAATGAAGATCTTTTCATTTCTCTTTTGTGTGGGCCTGAATTCTTGGTTGCAAGTGACAGAAGGCCGGCTGGAACTAAGATAAGAAAGAGGAATTCCTTGGTTGAGATAACTGAAGAGCAAAAATAACTGGACAACTGGAATGCTCCCCTCCCACCCACCCCCACCCCACCCCCACCCATTATGACAAGCATTGGCTTCATTTTCTCACACAGGCTTCTGGGACTGTGGTTGCTGGCAGCTTCTGGCTAATACCGTCCTGAGTTGAGTCACAGAAGAAATGCCTCCCTCTTCAAGTTCTCCCATATATTAACAGAAAAATCACAGGAAAGAATGGCCTGAATCAAGCATGTGCCAGTCATTATCACACTGTCCCTGACCCTGGCAGCACTGTGAAGCTGTCCACCTTTAGACCAATTCCTGTGGCTGGGGAGGCAGGGCTAAGAAGAAGAACAAATCTCAGGAGAAATGGGGAGGCTCAAAGTTTAGCGGCTTAGCCATGCAGAGCTAGGAATAGAAAGAAGGTCTTTTAGCATTTGTTCTTTTATAGATGGTTGAATGGACTTTTTTGAGTCAGACACATAAAAGATAAATTATTTTGTGTGTGTGTGTGAAAGCAAGTAATTTATATTCTCCCTATTTTGGTAATGAAAGAACCAATATTTTGTTATCTTTCTAGAATGGACTTTTCTCCTTCAAATTACAATTAGATAAAGCAAATTTAGATTGATATAAATGTTTACAAAAGAACTTGAAAAACTTCAAATTAAATGACAAAGTAATTTTTAAAATTCTCATTAAAATGTACCCTGCAGTTACTGTTATTAACAATCATTTCAGATGCAGCATGAGCTCATGAGAGTAACCTAGGCTGGGATATTTAATACAGAATAAGAGCAAACCATCTTTCAAACTTGACAAAACTAGATTTCAGAACTATTTTCTAAGCTCTTAACTAAAAATTTTAGGATACCTGCCAGGTTGCTGTTTTGATAGATTCAGACCTGCCTTGTTATGTATTACCCAACAAAAAATACACTTGTTATTGGATGATTCCTGGCCCAGCTAAGTGAAAATGAAACTACTTTCCCAAGGATGGTATGAAGATATAAAGCAGCAAATTGATGAGTCGGACACTATTTTGTGTTATATTTAATTTGTAAAACTGGTTTATTGCTTTGGCCTCATACGTAGGTTGTTTATGTAGTCCTCTTAAATTACCAGTGAATGATTTGTTGTTTCTTTAAGTAATAAAAGATGTCAGTATATTGCTTATGACTTGCTTATCACAGAAACCATGCTGACCCATATCCAATGACATACACGGCCACTGAAATGAAAATAGAAAAATCTTTTTCTTTTTCTTTACACTCGGGTTTGAATGCAGGCTCTATCAGCCTTTGCTTGCCAGGCATACCACTCTATAGGTTCAATTATCCTGTAGACTTGGAGTTCATAACAAGGGGTCAATTAGCTTGAATTTAAATTAAAAAACATTATTCTTATGGGGACATGTTGGTATGGGTGTGATGTATTTATTAAATAATACACAATACAGTCTGGACTTAGTAAGGGGTCCATGGTTTTCACCTGACTTGTAAAGGGGTCCGTGGAACAAAAAAGATTAAGAAGCCCTGCTGTAGACATGGATCTGAGGGACTTCCAGCCAGTGCAGGGTACCCGGGGCCTCAATCCGGAATGCCATATAAACCTATTGACCTGGGCCCTAAATTTTGTGAGGAAAAAAATTGAACACGGCAATAAAAAGTCTCTAAATTAAATTTCTTATATGAAGTGAAAACCAATCCAGGGAAAATAATTCCAAATTTAAAGTTTTTAACAACTGCTACTCAGAAGATAATGGACAACACCTATAGCTATTAAGTTGAGAGAATGAAATGTAATCTAAACTCTGTACTCTGAAACATTTTTACCCATTATACTAGTTTGGAAAAATCATAGCACCAGATTCTTGATAACAAGTCAGTGTTTTAGAAAGGTGTGAAAGATGCACAGAAAGATGTGGTGGACAACTGAAATATGTTTTAAAATGTGAACGTTTCAACTATTCAGAACCTATATATTTTTTCTGAGGAGTAAGGAGTAATCTAGGAAGTTTACTTACCAATAAAAATACTTACTATGCTTTCTTTAGGTAAACATTCTGATTAAACTGAGATTTTTACTCTCAATTACTGTGGGGTTTATATTTTGTCACATTTATGACAACATATTTCTTGTATATGCTGGTGATTGTAGGCTTACCTATTGTTTTTGAATGACTTGTCTTTATTAATAATATAATTCAATCTTTTGTATCTATTGGCATAAAAGAAAATGAGTTTGAGCCAAATGACCAGATGATCAAAGTGTGAATGATATGTCATTTTATCTCAGGGATCTCTATTTAATGGTAATACTTTCCCTGGCATTACTTGTATATTTGTGTATGAGTAACCTGACTTGGCAAAAAAATCAAACCCCCAAACCTCTAACGCAATTAAATATGCTTTTCTCATTCGGCATCTATCATTCTGTTAAAGTTGCATACTATGTTGTCTATTCCAATGCAGTACAAAACTTCTATTGTAGTCATTGAAAGCTAGCATTATTCTTTAAATCTGAATATAAAACTTTTAATTATGTGGACACATAATTTTAATAGTAAAAGTTGAATTGTTTCATGATACAAATAATATTGACTTAGGCTTTAGCCCAGTGCCATCCAGTTGAAAGAATGTTCAACAGTCACCAACTTCACTTCAGTTGCTTCTCACTCAAACCTCTGCAACCTTGTCTGTTCCTTCTGCTCTACTGAAATTGTTAAAGGGTGCCCTAATCATTCTCTGTGGATCACTTCAATGGCTTCTGTGGCAGCTTGAAATTCTTTTATGAATCCCAAAAAAGAGAAGGATTGTATTTTGAACTAATCCATTCCTGTGGGTGTAAGACTTGATTGGAGTACGTCAGTGAGGCATGACTCTCAAGTTGAGTAACTGCCCTCTTGCTGGGTCTGATAAAAATGGAGACACACAGGAAAAGGGATCTCTGCCATATTGATCCTGCTATGTGAGAGAAAGAACTCCAGATGTGTCCACAGCTGAGCTCAAGGACAGAAGCCTAATGAGGCTCAAAGAGCTGAGGCCCAGGGAGAGATGAGTCATATGCCTGACAGCTTACAGCTGAACTGGAGAAGAAAGCAGAGCAAGCGAGACTGAGAGAGGAGGCCTGGTAAGAGACAAGTCCTATGCCTGGTTGCCCTCAGCTGAGTTCTAGGAGATGGTAGATTCTGGAGGGGAAGGCAGAGACCTCAGCAGATTGGTGACCATCTTGCTTCACCATGTGGCAGTTGACTTTGGTGAGAAAGCATCTCTGCTGATGCCTTGATTTGGATATTTCATGGCCTTGGAATTGTAATCTTTTACCCTCCAGTAAATCCCCATTATAAAAGCCAACACATATCTGGCACTTTGCATCAGTAGCCCTTTGGCAAACTAAAACAGTTTCCCAAGTGTTCTCCCTGCTATACACATCAAGTCCTTTCCCTCTCCACTCTCACATTCTCTCCTTTTCTAAAATGCAAACCACTACCATGAGGAAAACTTTTTGAGGATTTTCCCCATGCATTTGAGATAAAACTCAAACCTCTTAACATAAGATTGGAGTCTACCAATCATTTGCCATTGCCAAAATCAGAACCCCTTTACATGCTGTATGAGACGTCTCCTGCATGGCACTACACTATTACAGTTCTCCTATTTCTCTGACTGGTCCTCCTTTCTTCTCTGCTGGCATCTCTTCTCTCTGGACCTGTGGTCATATCCATTTTACTGTAGACCTCAACAATGCCTTATATTTGTCTGTAGGAAAGGCCCCCAAATGCCCACCCAAAAGGTTTCAGATCTCCATACACACATTTACAGGGGCCTGTGGACCATCTTTACACAGATCTTTCACCAACTAAACTATGTTCAAAGCAGTCTCAACTTCCTTCCAAACTGGTTCCTTCTGTTTTTACCTCTGTTCCTGGCTCCAGAATTCAATCAGTAAGTTTGATTCTCCCCCTACCCCCCAAAAAATCATTTGACATCTTCTCATCCCCCTCCATAGTCAATATTGCCTCTACTCTTTCTATGCCTTTCTCATCCCATCCATTGCAAATCCCTTAGTACTATTCCTAATGCTGTTAAGAGCTCCCTCACTGTCTCCCTGTCCCAAACTGTTTTCAATCCCAGCCAATGATGCCAAAACCATCTTTTAATGTAGTATCTTTTTATCATGTCCCTGCTTATGTGGTTCCAGAATACCTTCTTGATCTCATGCTGACCTACCTTTTCTATCTTATCTGCAATCATGTCCACTATATTAGAGCCAGAAAGCCCACTCAGTTCTCTGAACAGGTCCATTTCTTTCCCATTTCTGTGCCTTTTCTCACCTCTTTCCCTTGCCTGGAACGTCTGCTATAAAAATTGCTCTCTACCTTTTCTAAGCAGACTTTCTCTGGCTTAGCTGCAATCGTTTTCTCCTTCCATCAGGTTTCTTCAGCATTTTAAGTTTTTCTGTCAAGAATTTAGTGAATTTGTGTAGTTGTCTTATTTCGATAGCTGGTAAGCAAGATTTCAAATGTTACATTCATCCCTAGTTTTCCTCCCTCCACAATGGGCCTAGTAAATTGAACAGAATTAGTAATGAATTAAAGAAAAGGGCACAATAAGCAGAAATATGGGAAAAGGAAATCAGGAATAGAGTCCACAATTCCTTAATTATCTACCTAACACTCTCTCATCCAAGAGCTTATTTTGCAGCGTTTCAACATATTCTGCCTTTCCCCTTTGATGATTTACTAATCAACCACAGTGCTGCTCACAAAGTAGATAGGGCGGAGAATGAACGAAAGGGAAAAAACAAAAAAAAAGACAGGGACTCAGTCTCAAAGATCTTAACTCGGGAGTGAGTGGAGGTAAATTTCACTTGTGCTGTTGAGACGGCGTTGCAAGGTGTAGCATGTGAGGACTCTGGGTATCTGGTCAGTCGTGCCTAGCTAGCTAAAAAAGATGAGAATAAATCAAAATCTATGTAGACCATCCTAGACGCGCTGGTAAAAAAGTCCGTTATGGAGTAGCAAAATTAAAATGATGGCAAAAACGAAATATGGGAGATTTAGAGTTATGCGCTCTAGTGATGTCAATAATCCTCATCCCAACACCGGTCCTCCATTAATAAGGACTGGGTCTGGCTGCGTCAACCCTTTTTATACGGAGACGTTAAAAAAAATCCTCCTACTGCACATATTGCAGCGTACGGGCACTGGGGGCATTTTCGCGGGGTCACGACCCTCTGTAACTACTCGGACACTGGGCCGATCCCTTCCGGGCCATTAAAAACTCGGCTTCGATAATGCCGCGCCAGTATTGCGCGGAGGCTGGAGCCTCACAATCCCAGTGCAGTCTCCAGGCGTAACCTAGAGTTCTCACAAAGGGAGGTGCTCTCGAAGCGGAAAGCTCTGGAGATGGCCCCCACAGGACTCCCCTCCACCCACTCCAGGCAGCGCAGGGGCTCTGGAGAAAGACGAGGAAGCCCTCCGCCCGCAACCAGCGGGGACCCGAGCCCAGCACACAAAGCGCCGGGGCCCTCCGCGGGCGTGAGCGCAGGCGCCCAAGGGGCTGGAATACGGCGCGGCCGCTAGGCTCCAGCGGAGTCACCTCCCCTCTCCCCGGACCGCCCAAGTCCGCTAGGCGGGCTCTCCGCTGGCCGAGAGCAGACGGGCGTGGGAGCGCGGGAAGCGGCAGGGCAGTCCACACCCGCACCGTTGGCTCGCACAAACCCCTCCCGCCTCGCTCCCTCCGCGCCTTCCCCCTTCCTCTTCCGCCTCCTCCCTTCTTCCCCGCCGCAGTCCGGCTCCGCCCCGCTCGTGCGGCTGCCCGACCGGCTGTGACGCCACTAGACTCCGCCCCCTTGCTATAAATACCGGCGGCTCCGGCGCCGCCTTCCCACACTCGCTGGCTTTTAGCTCGGTTTCTGGGTTCCCCCGTTTTTTTTTTTTCCGTGTCGTCGTCTTTTCTGCCTTTTTTTTTCCTTTCTCGCTCTGCTGCCCTGCGGTGTGACGAGGCCGAATCCTCTCCCCACTCAGCCCTCGCCTTTCTTCTTCTAGCCGCGCTGTTCTATTTCTCTCCGGCCGCCGCCGCCACTGCTGCACAGCTGGTGTCGGTGCCGCGCTTTTCTCCCCACGTCGTCCCTGCAGCCTATGGCCCAGGCCGCCTTGGGTATTTCTGCTCAAGGTAACCACATCCCTCTTTAAAAATTCCGCCGAAAAAGAGAAGACGCTTTACCCGACTCTTTGGGCCGTTATCTCACGTGAGTGCCGATCCGAGGGGCGTGGGGCGGCGCGGGAGGGTTCGGGGCACAGGGCCAGCCTTGGGGAGCGGCCGGATCTCCCCTGGCCGGGCCCCGCCGCCGGGCGGGCGTCCCCGCAGCGCCCCGGTGCCGGCCGCCTCTAACATGGCGGACGGCGGTGTGTGTGGCGGGTGTCAGTCTCCGGCGGTGGCGGCTACGCGGCGGGACTGGGAAGGCGCGCCGCGGCTCGGGCCCCTCAGGTGGCCCCTTGCGCCCAGAGCTCGAGCGCCGCGGTTGGGGCGAGGGGGCGTGTGCGTGCGGGCCGCGCGCGCGGAGGTCTCGCCGCCGGGGGTCGCCGTGGCCCCTCGGCGGCGTGCGGCCCCCACCTTTCTCCCGTGGTGCACTGCTGTTTCCGGGGAGGGGGCCAGGCCCGCAGCGGTGCGGGGTCGAATTCCCGCAGCCCGGCCCTGAACGGCGCCGCCGCTGTGGCCTCCCGGAGCGGGCGGGCGATGTGACGGGCTGAATGCTGGCTGGGCCTTCGCTTATGAATGGAGTGGGGCGGGCCCGATGCCGGCCTCTGGTGACAGTCGCCGGGGGCGGGGGTCAGATTCTTCTGGGGGGTGCTAGGTGCGAGAATCTCCTCTGCTGAAAGAAAGTTGATGCCACTCGGTGCCCTGCGGCGGGGATCCCCCGGTGTCAGGTACCGAGTGAGAGGCCTTTGGCTCTTTCTGGAAGCCTCGGGGCTGCAGCTCCGCCCCCTGCGGCGCTCCTGATTGGCCGAGTCGCCTTCACTCACCCCAGTCACCTCCTGGAGCGTGAGGATTAGTCACCATGGCTTCATTTTCCCGTCCGCGCCACGATTCCTGGGCAGTTAGAGGGAGAACGGTAGGCTTCAGTGGTTAATCGAGTAGAGCCCGACTGCCCAGAGTTAATGGTGGTGAAGTGTTTATGTATGTCTGAGACTAAGCTGCTGGTTTAGGAAACTGAAACCACCAGGGGTACAGGTTCATAACCACATGATATTTCAGTAGATTCAACTGAATTTTGTGGCGGCGTCTTGGATGCATGTAGATGTTCTGGGTCCGGTTGTCTTTGCACCGTGAAATCCCCACCTTGCGTGGAAATCTGAGTATTCTTAAAGGAGACAAATGCTGTGTGGTCAGAAAAGGTTTATGTGGCAGAAATATGGTCTGGCAAGGCCCTTAATTTGAAAATCCTTTAATTTTTTTTTTTTTAATGTGACAGAGTGCACATGCTGGTCACGAAGACAAATAAGCCCGAGGAGTTACCATTTAGTAGGAAAGATAGACTTTTCCTAAATAAATGACCATCGGTCAAGTGATAAATGCACTAATCAAGTTATCTTTGCCTTCCACCCAATATTTTATTATATAAATTTTCCCACATACAGAAACGTTGAAAGTATTGTACCCCCCCATTACACAATTAACATTTTGCTTATCCCACTACTCGTTCATCAATCTTACCTTTCAAAGTAAGTTCAGACATCAGAACATTTCACCCATCAAACTTCAACATACATCATTAAGTAGAGTTCAATATATGTTTACTATTTTAACAATTTTTCTGGTTAAAATTCACATTCAAGTAAAATACCATTCAATGAGTTGACAAAAATACAGCTGTATGTAACCCAAATCTCTGTCAAGATGTATAACATTTGCTTAATGTCCTTTGCCCCTTCAGTCAGCCTCGTCTCTCCCACTCTCCGTAGAGGAAGTTACTATTCTGGCTTTTTAACTAGATTTTTTGCCTGTTTTAGAATTTCCATTTAAATAGAATCACACAGTAAGTATTCTTTTGTGTAAGGCTGCTTTTCACTCACTGTGTTTTTTGATATTATTGTTGAATTTATTAGTAGGCCCCTTTTATTGTTGAAATAGTAAACAAATTGTGTTTTTTGTGGAGTAATTTTAGATTTACAAAAGTTGTAGATAGTACAGAGAGTTATTGCATACCCCTCACCCAGTTTGTCAGCATCTTATATTACCATGATACATTTGTCAAAACTAAGAAATTGACTTTGGTCCATTAATATTAACTAAACTCCAGACTTTCTTTGGATTTCACCACTTTTTTCATTAATGGATCCAGGCTCCAATCCAGGATAACACATTGCATTTAATTGTCGTCTCCTCCAGTCTCATCTGTGGCAGTTTATCTTTCCTTGTTTTTCATGTCCTTGACAGTCTCGAATATTGGCCAGGTATCCTATATGTTGTCCCCCAATTTTTCTAATGTATTTCTCATGATTAGACTGGGGTTTTGAGAAAGAAAATCAGAGGTGAAGTGCTCTTATTACACCATGTGTGCAAGTTTGTGCTTTTTTTTTTTTTTTTTT
>JAQZBX010083007.1:0-13447 GCA_029593785.1 Cabassous unicinctus
AGCCCAGGGCTCTGACTCCAGGGCTCTGCGGTGGGCTGGGAAGGGCTGCTGGCGCCCGAGATCTTGAAGGTGCTCCAAGTCTCACCCTCAAAGTTGCCGGGCTCCTCACCGCGCTGCATGCTGCCTTCCGCCTGGGGCTGCCTCCCGCAGTGGTCTCCCAGTGCATGGAGCTGGTGGCCTCAGTGGGGTCCCGGCATCACAAGAGCCTCTGGACAGACTGCCCACAGCCATCCACAGCCACCCCCTCCTGTGCCCACCACCGAGCTAAGGCTGTGGCTCCTTTGGCTCAGGCCTGGCTCCCACCTCAGGAGCTGAACGGAAAGAGAAGGGAGCGGGTGGTGCGGAGCCAGAGGAGACTGCACTCTGCAGCGCTGGGCTGCTCTGTGACTGGGAGGTGCCCAGACCATGCCAGGTGTCCTGGGGCTGGAAATCTTCGGGTACCATCTCTTCAGGTCCTGCCCTCACCTGAGATGCGTTGCAAGCCTGACAAATTCTTTGGCCTCTGGTGACCCTCTCAAGATCTGATTGGGTTCAGAAGGAAAGTGGGAGGAGCTCGAGGGGGACCTAGAAGATAGAAATGGTTGCTTAGGGTGCTGCCTGGATTTCTTCTCTGGAGGCTGAAAGAGACTGGTTAACATCTGGGCTCCTATACTGAGCACTTTGCAACAAATTAGTTCTGATTTTGAGCCAGGGCAGGAGCTGGGCAGGGATGAGGTGTAGGTGTGAGAGTAGGTCACTGAGTACAAGGTCTGCCCTGTAAATATTTGTGAATAACGTCCAAAGTTCCAGAGCTGCCAGCCTGACCAAGGAGAGGTGCTAGCACACGGTGAACCTCGCTGATTAATGTTAGTTTCTTCATTTAGCTAAAAAGGTTTTACTAACTCTGTCTAAGCATCAATTCAGGTTAAACACAGATTTTGTGCTGAAGGGCATTAATTAGGGATCAATTTGCAATTCAAGTGTGAAGGCTAATTTTAAGCTTAATAAAACACTGATTTTCTAAGAACTGCTGTTTTGATGTTGAGCCCTTACACACCTCAAAGACAAAAGTTTCCCAAGCTTTAGGCACTGAGCAATGCACTTGAAGAATGCAATATTATTATTCCCATTTTACAGAAGAGGGGACAAAGGCTCCAGAGCAGAAGCGGTTTGTCCAAAGTCACACAAATTGGTAATTCCTATACCTAGATTCCAACTTTTTTCACTATACAATGTTTCCTAATACATAATTCAGATTGGCTTGTGAAATGCAATCTGAGGTTTGGCAAATATCACAACCAAGGGGATTTCAATTCAAAGGGCTTTTCACCATTTCCTTACCAAAAATGGGTAAGACAATGATGCTAATTAATACTTTATTTGACCAACAAAAATTTATTGGGAACTTACCATGTGTTAACAAAGATGCTAGGAACTGTGAACACACTGCCAGTTACAGGTTGACTGCCTGGAGGATGTCTCTGGCCTCTGCTCCCTCTCCAAAAATCAGTGAAATGGCAGTCACAGGGAGTTTTTTAAGGGCATAAACCTTCAGGGGATACAGAACAGGAAAGGACACAATGGCAACAAAATGTTGGAAGCTGGAAAGCAAATTGCAAGTGGTAACTGACTTAGAGATCAAGAACATTAAACCCTGAACTTCAGTGGGAAAGTTGAAAGGCAATTCAAATTATATCACAGAATAAAAGGCTCAGAAATGGACAGCACAAAGTACATCTAGAATTGGGGATTAAGGCAGGAATAAAAAAAAAGGAGGAGGATTGATTGAAATTCTGTTCACAAAGCAATTGGATCCCTGGATTCCCTCCCACACTGCAGGCCACTCCACACCACCCCATCCTAGTAGAAGACTGAAATTTTATTCTCTGGAGAAGGTAAAAGTGAGAATGGTAGCTGGGGATCAATAGGTACAGTTGAGAGCAGGGAGCAGTACTGAAAATAAGGGTGGATTAAGTGAAAGATTGCCTACTAATATTGAGACCTCAGACTTCTTTTCATAGAATATGGTGACCAAGACCACCTAGGCAGGGGAGACTTCTCTGAAGAATATGAGTACCCCAAGGTGAATGACCTAAAGATCCTGACAATTGAAGATCCCTAAGGTAGAGCCCAGCTAGTCCACCCTACACTGAATCCAAGTTGAGAAATCTAACCCACAGACAAAGAACTTCCAATGAGCTTATTATGGTCCTAGTTTGAAATATCCATAGAGGCAATGTTCAATACGAAGACTAAATCAGTTGAAGCATTCAATATTTTCAGTTTCCTAAAACAATTTTAAATGAGAAATTATTCATATCTTAAACTTTTGTTCATCAAAATTTTTTTTGCTGTATCCCATAAGATTTTTACTTTATTTTGTACATTCAATAATTGAAAATATAAACAATTAAAAACTAAAAAGTAAACACACATGAATAAATACATACATTTATCAATTAAATGTAATGGATACATATAAATTTTTTTTGAATCAAACAATATGTTACACAATATGTTTGGTTCATAGTAACGCATTCATACAATATTTGTCCTTTTGTGTCTGGCTTGCTTCGCTCAACATAATGTCCTCCAGGTTCATCCATGTTGTCATATGATTTACGACTTCATTTCTTCTTACAGGTGCATAATATTCCATCGTGTGAATACACCACAGTTTGTTTATCCATTCGTCTGTTGATGGACACCTGGGTTATTTCCATCTTTTGGCAATGGTGAATAATGTTGCTATGAACATCGGTGTGCAGATGTCCATTCATGTCACAGCTCTCAGTTCTTCTGGGTATATACGCAGTAGTGGTATTGCCAGGTCACATGGCAAGTCTATATTCAACTTCTTTAGGAACTGCCAAACAGTCCTCCATAGTGGCTGTACCATTCTGCATTCCCACCAACAGTGAAGAAATGTTCCTATCCCTCCACATCCTCTCCAACACTTGTAGTTCTGTCTTTTTAATAGTGGCCATTCTGATATGTGTGAAATGATACCTCATTGTAGTTTTGATTTGCATTTCCCTAATCATGAGTGATGTTGAGCATTTCTTCATGTGTTTTTTTGCCATTTGTATTTCTCCTTTGGAGAAATGTCTATTCAAGTCTTTCACCCATTTTTTAATTGGGTTGTTTGTCTTTTTATTGTTGAGTTGTAATATCTCTTTATATATCCTGGATATTAAACCCTTATCATTTCTGTGTTTTCCAAATATTTTTTCCCATTGAGTTGGCTGCCTTTTCACTCTTCTGAGAAAATCCTGTGAGGTGCAAAAGTGTTGAAATTTGAGGAGGTCCCATTTATTTTTTCTTTTGTTGCATGTGCTTTGGGTGTAAGGTCCAAGAAACCACCACCTACTACAAGGTCTTGAAGATGTTTCCCTATATTTTCTTCTAATGGTTTTATGGTCCTGGCTTTTATATTTAGATGTTTGATCCATTTTGAGTTGATTCTTGTGTAGGGGGTGAGATAGGGGTCCTCTTTCATTCTTTTGGTTATAGATATCCAGTTCTCCCAACACCATTTGTTGAAGAGACTGTTTTTTCCCATTAGCGTGGGCTTGGTAGGTTTGTCAAAAACCAGTTGACTGAACAGGTGAGGGTATATTTCTGGGTTCTCAATTCTATTCCACTGATCGATGTGTCTATCTTTATGCCAGTACCGTGCTGTTTTGACCACTGTAGCTTTGTAATATGTTTCAAGATCAGGCAGTGAAATTCCTCCCATGTTGCTCTTCTTTTTTAGAATGCTTTTGGCTATGGGTGCAGTTACCCTTCTAGATGAATTTGGTAATTGCCTTCTCTAATTCTGTAAAGTAAGCTGTTGGGATTTATCAAATATTTTAATAAGCAACATTTAGAAATGCTACAACAGAGAAGCTTATAAGTATACTGCTGTATTCTCTCAGCAGCAGATTTAAATACTCTTTTGCTTTGTCTAGTAATGTGCAAATGGATTTTTTTATCCACAAAATTCTCTCCACATCCTTCAACATCTCTAAAGCTGTGCCAAACTTGCAATCCCCTAAACCTCATTAAATAGGGATCAATGCTCTGATTGTGAGCATCTGAGGCAAGGAGGTAACTGAGATGCAACCCCAGGCTTCCCAGCAGTCACCCCATGCATCTGGAAACATTCACCAATCCCACCCTCTCCCCCCCCCACCAGATGTCCTTCCTCTACCATGGTATTTTCAAATAGAGCTGTAGCTACCATTTTGCAGGAAAAGATATTTAATAATTTTTAAAAAGAAGTTAACTAACACAAGGGGTACAGAAAAATTTTCACATTTGAAAAGGAATGGAGAAAAAGGCAATAATGTAACACTGGAAGATGTGGCCACATAAAATTTACATCATTCACTCATATCCCCCAAATACCTCTATACATACATAAAATAATTAAATGGTAAATAGCAATTCTGGTGAAAAGAACTGCAATTCTTTGTTTGAATGAAAGCAATAAAATCAAGAATAAAAGCATCAGTATTCAAAAGCAAATGATGTGAGCAGAAAGAGTAGTAAAGGAATTATTCTGCAAACATAGCCACAAATACATTCAGCTGCATTAGAAATGAAAGAATTTCAAAGAAAAGTCTTTGGTATAACCTATATGTATTAATTTACCAAAAGAGGTGCTGATGCATAATACCAGAAATCTGTTGCCTTTTATAATAGGGATGTATTTTGGGTAAAAGCTTACAGTTCCAAGTCTGTGGAAAGTTCAAACCAAGGCACCATGAGAGGTGCTTTCTCACCAAAGTCAGCTGTCACCTCTTGAAGCAAGATTGCAGTTGCTCTCTGCCTGATCTCTCTTTACCCTCCAGGCTTCTTCTCTCAGGCCCAGGTTCTCCACTTTCTTTCTGATTTTTGCTGCAAGCTGGCCAAACACTTGTCACATAGGATTTCCTATATCAGTGTTTGCTCTTGAGTGCTCTTCCCAAGTTCAGCTGTAAGCTATCAGGCCAATGGCTGATCTCTACCAGGGGCACTGGCTAATTGAGCCTTCTCATTTCTGTCACATGGAAGGATCAATAATGACAGAGCTCTCTCTTCTTGTGGCTGTCTGTTTAATGAGACCCAGGAAGGGGGCAGGGACTCAACTTCAGTCACACCTAACTGATGTAGTCCAATAAAATGGTCTAGAGCAGGGGTTTTTAATATTTTTTGTTCCACGGACCCCTTTGCCAGTCAAGTTAAAGCCACAGACTCCTTCTTAGAATGTAGTAGCAGATGGTTTTATGACACTTAACATCAGCATGTCTTTAAATTAAATTTTAGGATTATTCAAAATTAATTCAAGCTCATGGACACCTTGAAATCTTTCCACAGACATTTTGGGGGCCATGGACCCCTGCCCTAGAGCAATTGGCCAAATTGCCCCATAGTCTGCCACTTCCTGGGTGCCCAGCTGGGCACCCCATTCACTGGATTGATGAAACATCTTCCCACTACTCCCCTTGTTAGAAAGAAATCAGATCCTGGAAGAAATAAAGCTCACCCAATTGTGGAAAAGAAAAGATTTTATTCTCAATCTTGCAAGAAGGGGTGCACAACCAGAACATGTGGCTGGCACCCTGAACAAAGAAGACTTACCTATTTTATATCCCCTCTAAGCCTAACATGCAAGCCCTCCCCTATTTCTCTATTAATTGGGTACTCTAGAGGTTACAGCATATCTGAAAGATTTAACTATTCCCATGCAAGTCCCTCAGTCTTTGATTAACTGTTCCCTTTATCACATTCCAGCAATTTTTGGCCAGTTACTGGCCCCTTCGCTAAATAAGGAAAGGAATTTAGTACTGATCTTTGAGTGGTCATAGTTATTTCTTGTGCACCCCATTTACTGGCTGTAAAACCAGTTTGAGTTGTTTTCCTTAATAGCCCACCAAATGATATTGGTCTTATTCTCTTTGCCCTTTATTAACTTGATGTGAAAACTAATCTTATCCATGTTTCTAACAATCACCCTTCTTTCTTTTAAACACTTTTTAGTTTTCACATTTTAATTCTTCAAACTTTCTGAGATCTATTTCACACTCTTCATCATAGGTGTTTCCTTTAAGGGCTTATAGGTCGTTTTTCTTATACTGTACAGGCATTTGTTTGTTAGGGCAGTTTTAATGAGTCTTTGAACTAACCCTCGGGCCCATGGAATGATACAACACCCAACTGCTGTAAGCACCCAAGTAGAGATAATGAGGGAAATTAAGATGGACAGTGCGACTCCCTTACATTTTCCAAAACCGATTTTCTAAGCATCTTGTGGGTGGATTTTTAATGGCAGAATTTTCTGCTAGTTCTTCATATAGGGCCATTAGGCCTTGTAAATCTTTAGTGATAGTTCCATCAGGTGTAGTATTATTGGGGATGAATGTACAGCAACTACCCCCAATCATGATGCAAACTCCTCCTTTCTCAGCTAGCATCAATTCTAAGGCTAATCTATTTTCCCATGCCATTTTGCTAGTCGCATCTAATTGTCCTGCATTTCCTTTAACTGCATCCCCAGTGTAGATGATAAATCTCTGTTGATTATAACAAACGTAATTAATCCAATCTACATTTTTTTATGGTGACCCACCAGAACAAGAATGATTCAAATCCAGCTGCTACTTGATTTCCAGCCTTAAATTCATTTGGGATCCCTCGGGGAACACTTATATCATCTAGATAGATCTGCTCAGCAAAGGAGCCAGGTAGACTTCTCTTCTTTTTCTCTCTCTGGGTCATTGCCTTCTCTTCTTTTTCAAATGCCAAGGTGAATGGAACAGCCAATTGGACCAGAGCATAGGTTTTGCCCCACCTCTCAGGCAGTGTTGGTCAGAGGATACCCTTTCCGCAGTAGTACCAAAGGTCTGCTTAAGGCAAGACCAAACTGGAGAAATTGCTAGTACTGTCTGTCCTCACATTCCACACCCTTGTACATGAGGCCATGATTCCAAGTTCTTGAAGCCCTACACCCCATCTAGAGAGACAGGCAGAGTGGGTCGCTGGACTAAGATGAGACACAGGCATGGCCCTGGTGTTTTTGTTTTTGACTGATGGGAAGACAGAGGACAACTTTTTACAATTTTCATTAGGAATAGCATCTTGGAAGAAGAGTACCATGCATTTAAATTCCTTTTTGTGTTTCTCCATGCCTAATGGAAAGGGCACAGTTTTGGCAGTGGGCAGCCTGTTGCACTAGCAAAACAGTTGCTTTAATTCAGGCTCTGGACTATATATTTGACTCATTCCACCCAGGCATTTGTATCTTCATACCCTATCTCTATTTTCATTGCCTGTTTTAAATTCTCTGCTTTAGCTACCCTGACTACTTAGGGGTCATTTAGGGCTATAGGACCAGCTTTTAGCCAGATTTCTCCTGATGCCATCATGGGGTTCATTGGGGGTGGTGCTGTAGTTGCTGTCAGGAGAGGGAGGACTCATATGTAAAACTATCCTAAAGGGTCTCTACCAGAGATGTCTACCCCAATGCCATATGCTCTCTCAACTGAGTGTAAGTCCCAGGGATGGACAGATGAAATGTATTTGCCTATTCTCTTAATGGTTATTAATTTTGGATTGCATTGAAGGTTTTTACAATCTGGCAGGGGACTGGTTTTGAAAAAGGTCATTTTCTTCCATAACTGGGCCTATTCAGACCTATTTGCAACCCACCCGTTGTACTGAGTGCTCCATTCCATTCCACTTCTTTCCAAAGCTCACAAAGGGGGATCAGGTATGGGAATCACCCTAGGCATAAATATTTATGTTCCCTGCTCATCAGTCATTGATTGGCTAGATCTCCACATTCTAATACTTGACAAGCAGGAAACTGTATAGTTTTATGTCAGTCACATTTATAACTAATTTGATGGGGTCAAATGCTTCTAAGTTTTGAAATATCATGGTTAGCAAGATTAGTTTTGCCTGCAGGGCTAAGGCCATTATTGACTAGTGCAATATGCAGTTCCACTCTCCTTCCCCCAATTATTGCCTTTTCAGTGTAATCCTTAAGAGATCCAGGCTGAAATTATTTTCCAGGACTCAGACAAAGTTGTTGGGTACTTATCGTCCAGTTCAGGTTCTGGTCCTTTTACTCAGGTGTAATGAATCCAGCCTTCCTCAGCTGTCTGGACTGCTGTTTCAGTTGTCAGCAAAACTTGGTAAGGTCTTCCCAGGTTGGTTGGAGTTTGGACTCCTTCCATGACTTGAAAAAGACCCAACTTCTGGCTTGGTGTTGGTGGACCGCAAACTCAAGAGGCAGGGTCTGGGCAAGCAAACCACGATGACTGAGGGATGATAGAGTAGAAGACAAGGCCAATATATAATTTTGAAGAAAGAGATCCTCCAACTCAAAGGAAGGGAGTTCCCTGGGCTTCCCAGGGAAGGGCAAACCAAAGAGTATTTCATAAGGAGAAATCTCTAGTTTCCCTCTTGGGGGCAGTACTGATTCTCAACAGAGCTATAGGTAAACATTTAACCCATGGTAATTTGGTTTCCAAGACCAATTTAGAAAGATTTTTTTTAAAGGTTTGATTCATTCTTTCTTCTTACCCTGAGGACAGTGGGTGCCAGGGTGTATGGAAGTTCCATGCAACACCTAGATTCTGCATAATATTTTTCAGCACCCAAAGGTAAATTGGCTACCATTTTCTGAATCTATATTTTCTACTCTCCCATAGCAAGGAATGATTTGCTCAAGGATAATTTTTAAAGTTCCTGATGCTGTAGCTGAGGCTAGGGGATATGCTTCTACCCACCCTGTCATATGATCTACAATAACCAGAATATACTTTAGTCAACCCACAGGGGCATTTCAGGATAATCGACCTGAATGCTCTGAAATGGCCTGAGACCAGGCTCCCTTCTCCCTGGTACTTGGCTTCTTAATACTTTCTTATTAACTTTCTGACAGATTACGCACTGTTCACTTATTTGTTTGGCTATAGTTTAAAGACCCACACACCCAAAATGTTTGAGGACCATATCACACATACCATGTAATCCCTAGTGACTTCCTTGGTGCAAAACTGCTAGTACCTCCCTCATTATTTGTTTGTTCAACATCTGCCAGCCATCTGGGAGGAGCCATTTCCCTCAGCTATCTAGGGTCATCCCCAATTTTACTAGCTCTTTTATCTCTTTTTCAAAGAAGACAGGGATTCCAATTTCCTTGGAGATTAAGGATATCAGGACCATCAGTTCCAGAGGGGAACAGAAGGAAGCTTCTTTGGACTTTTCATCAACCAATCTGTTGTCTTTTGCTTCAAAAGTGTAACTTTTTTGATGCCTATATTTATGCACCACTGATATTTCTCTTGGTAACAGTAGACTAGCTAACACTTGTCTTACTAGTTCCACATGGACTAATTCCTTCCCTCTGCTGTTGATTAGTGCCCTTTCTTCCCCAAAATTTCCAAAGGTGTGGGCCATTCCAAAAGCATATTTAGAAACAGTGTTGATGGTGCCATCTTTTTTCACTATTTAAGGGCTTGATTTAATGCATACAGCTCAAAAGTCTGAGCCAATCAATCACTGGGCAATCAACCAGCTTCTTTCCCCTCACAAGTTAGCCCATCAACAACTGCATAACCATTGTGCCGCTTTCCTTCCAGGACCCTAGAGGACCCAACTATGAACAACTTTTCCCCTGAATGCTAAGGAAGGTCCCCTAGATCGGGCCAGACTGAGGTCTTGTAATCAATTAAATCTAAACAATCATATTCAGGAATTTCTACCTGGTGGGACCTTTTCAAGAGAAAAGAGTCAGGGTTCAGACTGTGATTTACTGTCAGTAGTAAATCATCCTTTTCCATTAAAATTGCCTCATATTTCAGAATTTGGGAATCTTTTAGCCACCTTCCTCCTTTTTGAGACAAGATAGTACTGACCTGGTGAATTTTACTAACAACTAGGGCCCCTCCAAAGTTCAGTTTGCTGCTTCCTTCCACCAAGAGAGCAGTGGATGCAACAGCCTGAACACACTCTGGCCATCCTCTGATGGTGGGGTCCAAGATTTTAGAAAGGAAGGCCATGGGTTTCTTTTGGCCTCCCCAAATCTGAGTCAGGATTCCCAAGGCTGTCCTTTTATCTATTGTGATGAACAGGTGGAAAGGCTTTTTGATGGAAGGGAGGGCTGGAACAGGGGCTTGCATTAATGCCTGTTTGAGCACCTTCAAGGTCTTTACCTCCCCCTCCTTCTACTCTAGTTCATCAGGCTCCTCCTCCAGCAGTTTGTGGTATAGCCCTTTGGTTTAGGATTCATAAGAATCTATCTATAATCTACAATACATCACCAATCCTAAAAATTTCCTTAGTTCTCTTTTTGTCCGAGGAAGAAATAGTTCAATTATGGCCTGAATTTTTTCTGGATTTATCTTCCTCCTTCCCTTGCTGATGAGATGGCCCAGTTATTTGACTTCTTGTTCTACAAATTGTAGCTTACTTTTTAACACTCTTAGCCTTTGATCTGAGAAATTCAATAAGTTCTTTGTAGTTTGAACTACTGTTTGCCTTTCTTCAACTGATATTACCAGATCATCCACATATTATAAAAGGAAAATTTCAAATGGGACTGAAAATTTCTTCAAGACTTTTCCAATTCTTTCCCAAAGTGGTTGGGGGATTCTGTGAAGCCCTGGGGTAGGACTGTCTACCTATATTGCTGCTTTCTTCCAGTAATGGGATCCTCCCACTCAAAGGCAAATAAGTCCCTACTCTTGGGATCACTGGGACAGGGCCCCAAAGCATCACTTAAATCTATTACACTAAAATATTTATGATGGTAGGGGATCTTACTAAGGAGAGTGTATGGGTTTGGGACTACTGGGTGTTGAACCTGGAGAATTTGGTTGATGACCCTTAGATCTTGTATCATCTTCCAACTACTGTCTGATTTCTGGATGAGCAAGAGAGGAGAATTGAAGGGGGACATGCAGGGCTCCAACAACCCATCCCAAAGAAGACCTTCAATGATGGGTTGAAGGCCCTGCCTCCCATTAAGGAGAATGGAATATTGTCTTTAACAAATAATTTCCTCTTCCTTTTTCAATTTGATTTAATATGGGAGATCTGCAAACCCCCTTTATTCCCCTCTCTCACCCAAACTTCTCCATGGATATCTTTTTTATATTCTTCAGTGAGCATGGCTAGGACTACTTCTATCTGCCCACCCCTTACTTCCAAATCCACACCCATGGATGCTACTAAGTCCCTTCCCAGCAAATTACTCCCAGCTTCTGGGATGTGCAACAAAGGGCCTACAGTTTGATTGTCTTTCCAACAAATATTAGTGGGTGTGAGAATGGGGAATTTAAATCTTTCTCCTTTTACTCCTGAGACTGTGAGATTGTGAAGGAGCTGCCAGAGTTTTGTCCCTTTGGGGTGATGGGCCACAGAGGATTGGTCTGTCCAGGTGTCCACTAAAATTGTAATTTCTTCCTGATATTGGCACACCCTTAGATTTACTAAAGGCTCCCGGTGGGCTTTTGAAGAAAGGAGCCTTGGACCCCTCTATTCCTCAAAATTCATGAGGGGGATTACCTGACTTTCTTTAAATTCAGACACTCCCTTTTGAAATGACTCAGTTTTCCACAGTGACAGCACCCTACAGAGCCTTACATTTTCCTTGCCCCCTTCTCTAGATAAGCCCATCCTTCTTCCTTATCTTGCCTCTGCCTGCCTCTTTCCTGTGTTATCTCCAATCTATTCTTTTTTTTCCTCTTAACTTTATTTGTACATTTAATAATCGAAAATATAAACAATTAAAAACTAAAAAGTAAACACAGATGAATAAATATATACATTTTTCCATTAAATGTAATGGATACATATAAAATTTTTGTGTGTGTGTGTGTGGATCAAGCAATATGTTACACAATATATTTAGTTCATAGTAACGCATTCATACAGTATTTGTCCTTTTGTGTCTGGCTTGCTTCACTCAGCATAATGTCCTCCAGATTCACCCATGTTGCCATATGCTTTACGACTTCATTTCTTCTTACAGCTGCATAATATTCCATCGTGTGAATAGACAACAGTTTGTTTATCCATTCGTCTGTTGATGCACACCTGGGTTGCTTCCAACTTTTGGCAATGGTGAATAATGTTGCTATGAACATCGGTGTGCAGATGTCTGTTCGTGTCACTGCTCTCAGTTCTTCTGGGTATATACCCAGTAGTGGTATTGCAGGGTCACGTGGCAAGTCTATATTCAACTTCTTTAGGAAATGCCAAACAGTCCTCCATAGTGGTTGTACCATTCTGCATTCCCACCAACAGTGAAGAAGTGTTCATATCTCTCCACATCCTCTCCAACACTTGTAGTTCTCTGTCTTTTTAATAGTGGCCATTCTGATAGGTGTAAAATGATATCTCATTGTAGTTTTGATTTGCATTTCCCTAATCATGAGTGATGGTGAGCATTTCTTCATGTGTTTTTTTGCCATTTGTATTGCTTCTTTGGAGAAATGTCTATTCAATTCTTTTGCCCATTTTTTAATTGGGTCATTTTTATTTTTATTGTTGAGTTGTAACATCTCTTTATATATCCTGGATATTAAAACCTTATCAGATATGTGATTTCCAAATATTTTTTTCCCATTGAGTTGGCTGCCGTTTCACCCTTCTGACAAAGTCCTGTGAGGTGCAAAAGTGTTTAATTTTGAGGAGGTCCCATTTATCTATTTTTTCTTTTGTTGCACGTGCTTTGGGTGTAAAGTCCAAGAAACCACCACCTATGACAAGGTCTTGAAGATGTTCCCCTACATTTTCTTCTGGTAGTTTTATGGTCCTGGCTTTTATATTTAGATCTTTGATCCATTTTGAGTTGATTTTTGTATAGGGGATGAGATAGGGGTCCTCTTTCATTCTTTTGCTTATAGATATCCAGTTCTCCCAACACCATTTGTTGAAGAGACTGTTTTTTCCCAGTAGCGTGGGCTTGGTAGGTTTGTCAAAAACCAGTTGACTGTATAAGTGAGGGTTTATTTCTGGGTTTTCAATTCTATTCCACTGATCGATGTGTCTATCTTTATGCCAGTATCATGCTGTTTTGACCACTGTAGCTTTGTAATATGTTTCTAGGTCAGGCAGTGAAATTCCTCCCACATTGCTCTTCTTTTTCAGACTGCTTTTGGCTATTAGGGTGCAATTACCCTTTCAGATGAATTTGGTAATTGCCTTTTCTAATTCTGTAAAGTAAGCTGTTGGGATTTTCATTGGTATTGCATTGAATCTATAAATCAGTTTGGGCAAGATTGACATCTGCATGATATTTATTCTTCCAATCCATGAACACGGAATGTCTTTCCATTTGTTTAGGTCTTTTTAAATTTCTTTTAGCATTGTTTTGTAGTTTTCTGCATATAGGTCCTGTACTTCTTTGGTTAAATTAACTCCTAGGTATTTGAGACTTTTTGTTGCTATTGAAAATGGAATTTTCCTCCTGATTTCCTCCTCAGGTTGT
>JAQZBX010083008.1:0-13447 GCA_029593785.1 Cabassous unicinctus
ATCATTTCTCGCCAACGCCCTTAACCACCTTCAGTTTTGCTCCCTCGTGCCTCGGCTGGACCGCGGCAGCCATGGAAACTGAGATCTGGAATTAAGACATCTCCTCGGGCCAAGAGAGGAACCCCACCCATTTGTACACTGAGGGTGACTTTGCCCTGGCAGTTGAAGAGGGTGGATGTTCCCATCCACTGTTCAGGGAGAATTTTGCTCCTGAGTGGTAAAGAGAGGGTGTAGCACAATTCCCAAGGATTAGGGAGATTAAGGTTGCCACTGCATAGGTCTGAGAGGGGTGGGCCTGTCCCCCATTGATTAGGGAAGCCCAGCTTGCCAACTCATTGCTCTGAGAAGGTTGAGCCTGTATGCTGAAGTTTATGGTGAATTTTGTCTTCACTTCACTGTGCTGGGGGGGTTAAGACTCTAACCAAAATGTTGGGTAAAGTGTGGCAATTACCCCAACACTCTTGGAGGGTGATGTCTGGATTTCATTAACCCCCAGATGCTTGATGATGGTGGAGCCAAGAAAATGGCCTTCAGGCAAGTCTTTGGAAAGGGTGAGTCCTCATGAGGCTCCAGGGAGAAGAAACAATCATCTTGAGAATGATTCTCAGAATTTTTAATCTATTGAAGTATGCCCTGTGGGTTTACAGAACTGTAGGTTACTGGTGACTCATGTTTCCCTCACAGTTTCTATTTATGTTAATGCAAATGTTTATCTGTTCTCTGTCATTTGTGTATTGGAAGCAGATAAATTGCTTCAGTGGTCTAGAGCCAGATGAGATTTTGCCCAAAGACAAACTATATTTCTTTAAACTGATGTGATTTTGTGCTGAACATTGCTACTGAAATAAGGTTTTTTGAATATTGCAATGTCTTTTTGCAATTCAGAGGGTAGAGTGTAGCAGTTTGATATTGTTTATGAATTCTAAAAATAAATATTGGATTATGTTAGTAAATTGGTCTGTTCCTCTGAGCATATTAGATTGTATTGGATTCAGAGGTTTCACTTTTACTTGATTAAATAATGATTAAGGCTTTGAATGGGCCACATCAGTAGGACATTGCATCTATGCCCCCTTGATGGGTGGGGACACACAGAGAAAACAAAACAACAAAAGAGTTAGTTGGAATTTTAATGCTGGAACCCCAGGAAGTAAACACACAGAGAAGCAGAGATGTGAGGAAACAGGGAAGGATCCATTAAACAGAGCAGAGGTCCCGGGAAGAGAGACAAGCTGATTGCCTGTTAGTTTACAGTTGGCATTGTTGATAGAGCAGAGTAGCTGAGTCCAGAGAGATATGAGCCCAGGGAGAGAGATGAGACTTATCCCAGCCTACAGCTGATATTGGAAGAAGCTGGGTCCATGGAGAATTAAGAGGAAGAGGAAGCTTCAACCCTTGCAGAGATTGGCAGCCATCTTGCTCCAACATGTGGCAACAGACTTTGGTGAGGGACGTAACTTACACTTTATGGTCTTGTAACTGTAAACTTCTACCCCAAATAAATACTCTTTATAAAAGCCAAAAGACTTCTGGTACTTTGCATCAGCACCCACTTTGCTGACTAATACAGTCAGTAATAATATTTTGACAATGCTCTTTCATAGTTTTTAGCAATTTCACAGTAATGCAAAGTGTTGGTGGTGGAGTGATATATGGGAGCACCGTATTATGATATGCATGTTTATTTTTTCAGTTCACATCTTTTACGATAACCTTATTGTTTATACATATTCATGTATGAATGATATACTTCTATAAGTTTTTTTAATAAAAAACAAAGGAGGCTCTATTTTGTTAAAAGCCTTTTCAGCATCAATTGAGATGATCATATGATTTTTATTCAATTTATTAATGTGGTGTATTACACTGATTTATTATGTTATGTTGAATCATCCATGCCTTCCTGGGATAAAACCCACTTGGTCATGATGTATAATTCCTTTAATGTGCTGTTAGAATTGATGAGCATGTATTTTTTTGAGGATTTTTGCATCTATATTTATTTGGGAAATGAATCTGTGATTTTCTTTTGTTCATAGTGACTTTATCTGGCTTTGGGATTATGGTGATGTTGGCTTCATAGATTGAATTTGGTAAGTCTCCCTCTTGTTCAATTTTTTGGACTACTTTGAGCTAGATTGGTATTAAATCTTCTTTGAATTATTGGTAGAATTCCAAGAATTTAACCATGGGCTTTTTTTTTATTGAGAGGTTTTTGATGACTGTTTCAATCTCTTTAATTGTGATTAGTCTGTTGAAGTCTTTTATCTCTTCTAAGGTCAGTGTAGGTTGTTTCTGTGTTTCTAGAAATTTGTCCATTTTGTCTGTGTTATCTAGTTTGTTGACATACCCTTGTTCACTGTATCCTCTTATGATCTATTTCATTTATGTGGCATCAGTAGTAACATACTACCTCTCAATTCTGATTTTATTTATTTGCATCTTCTCTCTGATTTTCTTTGACAGTCTAGTTAAACTTTGTCAATTCTGTTTATCTTCTCAAACAACCAACCTCTGGTTTTGTTGAGTTTCTCTATGTTTTTGGTGTTGTTCTTATTCTTTTGTTATTTCCTTTTGCTTCCTTTGGGATTAGTTTGCTGTTCTTTTTCTGCTTCTTCCAGTTGCTTAGTTATGACTTTGATTTTTTTTTAATCTTTCTTTCTTTTTAAAATAGGTGTTTTAAAATATTCCACAGAGCATTGCCTTTGTTGCATCGTAAATTTTTTATATGATGTGTTCCTGTTTTCATTCATCTTGATATACTTACTTATTTCTCTTTCAATTTCTTCTTTGACCCACTGTTTGTTTATGAGTGTGTACTTTAACCCCTATATACTTATGCATTTTCCAGTCTTCTGACTCATTGATTTCCAACTTCCTTCCATTATGATCAGAGAAAGTGAATTGTATTATTTCAGTCTTATAAAATTTGGTGAGACATATTTTGTTACTCAACATATACTCAGACCTTGAAAATGATCCATGACCACTGGAGAAGAAAATTTATCCTGAAGTTTGGGATTGCACTGCTCTGTATATGTCAGTCAGGTCTAGTTCAGTTATTAGATTGTTCAAGTTTTCTGGTTCCTTATTGACCTTCTGCCTAGATGTTCTATTTATTGATGTCAGAAGTGTATTGAATTTTGCAGCTATAATTGTAGAGATATCTATTTCTCCCTTCAGTTTTGCCAGCATTTGCTTCATGAATTTTGTGGCATCTGGTAAGGTATAGAGATATTTATTATTGCTATTTCTTCTTGGTGGATTGTCCCTTTTAATAATATGCAATGTCCTTCTTTGTCTCTTATATCAGCTTTGCTTTTGAAGTCTATTTTGTCTGATATTGATATAGCTGCCTCTATTTTTCAGCCAAAGGGGTGCTGATGCAAAGTACCAGAAATCTGTTGTATGTTATAAAGGGTATTTATTTGGGATAGAAGCTTACACTTACAAGGCCTTAAAGAGTCCAACTCAAGGATATTTTTCTCACCAAATTCTGTTGCCAATCTCTGTGAGGGTTCAGCTTTCCTTCTTCCTTTTAAGGCTAGGTGGTCCCAGCTTCTTCTGAGCTAAGCCATAGACTGACATAGGGCTCATTTTTTTCTGGGCTCAGCTGTTCTGGTCTCTTCATAAGGTCAGCTTTAAACTCTCAGGCAAATGGGTCATCCCTCTCCCAGGGCTCCAGGATCAACAATGACAAAGTTCTCTCTCTCTTCATCTTTGGTATCTTCTGTGTATCTTCTTGAATAAGTGTCCATTTATTCAAGTGACCACGAAGGGGGTGGGGATGCAACCCTGAGTCACCACCTACTGATGTGGCCAAATAAAAGCCCTAATCTTGATTTAATCATGTAAACTTAAAAGCCTTTGAATTTAATTCAATCAAAGTGTACCACAACCAGAGGAACAGACTAGTTTACAAACATAATCACTATCTTTTTTTGGACTTAATAAATAATATCAAATTTCTACACTACCCCAGCTTTTTTTGTTACTGTATTGTTCAGTATCTTTTACCAGCATTTCACTTTCAACTTATTTGTATCCTTGAGTACAAGATGAGTCTCTTGTAAGCAGCATACAGAAAGGTCATATTTTTTAATGCATTCCACAAGTCTGTATCTTTGGGAAGTTTAATCTATTAACATTCAAGGTTATTAATATAAAGACATTATTTACATCACCCATTTTTTCCTTTTGATTTTATATGTCATGTCTTATTTTCCCCACTCTTTTTACACTTTTACTTACTTTTACTGATAATCTTCATTTCTAGACTCTCCTCCAAGTCTCTCTCTCCCATCTTTTCCTTTCAGTCTGCAGCACTTTCTTTAGTATTTCTTATAAGGCCAGTCTCCTGGGACAAAATCTCTCAGATTCTGTTTATCTGTGAATAACCCAAACTCACCCTAATTTTTGCAGGATAATTTTGTCAGACCTAGAATTCTTCACTGGCAGTTTTTCTCTTTCAGTATCTTGAATCTCTCATACCACAGCCTTCTCACCTCCATAATTTCTGATGAGAAATCAGCACTTAATCTCATTGGGCTCCACTTTTATGTGATGTATCACTTTTCTTTTGCTGCTTTCAGAATTCTCTCTTTATCGCAGGCATTTCTCATTCTGATTAGTATGTGTCCTGGGGTATGTCTTTTCCGATTTATTCAGATTGGAGTATCTTGTGCTTCATGGACATGGGTATCTATGTCCTTAAGAAGAGTTTTGAAATCATCTACCATTATTTCCTCAAATATTCCTTCTGCCCCTTTATTTTCTCTTTTCTTCTCTTCTCTTTCTCGGACATCCATGATGCAAATATTTAAGCACCTCATGCTGTGATTCATTTTCCTGCATCTCTGATGAATTTTTTTCCATTTTTTTCTCTATCTATTCTTCTGTCTGTTCAATTTTGGAAGCCCTGTCTTCTATCACACTGATCCTTTTTTCTGCCTCTTCAAATATGCTGTTGTATGTCTCCTTGTATTTTTTATTTCATTTACTGCACTTTTCATTCCATAAGACCTGTTATTTTTCTTTGCATGCTTTCAAATTCTTGTGTTCACCCAGTGTCTTCTTAATATCCTTAATGTCTTTTGCCTTTGTATTGAATTTATTAAGGAGATTTATTTGAACATCTGTGATTAACTGTCTCAAATCCTGTGTGTTGCCTGGAGGTTTAATTTTTTCCTTTGACTGGGCCATATCCTATTTCTCAATATGGCTGGTAATTTTTTTATGGTTTCTTGGCATCTGATTTTCCTGATGCTTTAGTCTGGGCTCAGTTTCATTCTTTAGCCTAGGACTTTTTTGTTGATTGGCTTTATGCTAAAGCTCTTCTTTGACACTTATTTAAATGTATTTTAGAACTTTATAATTACTCATGTTTAACCAATCAGATTTTTTTCTGCTGTTATTCATCTGTTTCTTGGCCTTTCTACTCTGCCAGTGGTGAAGCTGACACCATGGGTGTGGGTTTTAATCTTATCCATGCAGGCTGAAACTGTGCACATTGCCCCAGAAACTAATAATATTCTGCCCACAATTCTCTCCTGCCAGGGATGGAGTAAGAACCTAAGATGTGGTTGGTATTCTAATCTGTGCAGTCTGAAAGTGCCCACAGTTGCCGAAAGAGACTGATGAAGATCCACCCAACTTCCTTCCCTGCTCGGGGCAGCAACAGTGTCAAAGATGTGGGTAGTAATCTATGCTATCTGGACTGAAACTGTGTGTAGTTGACTGGAGAGACTGGTGAAGAGCCACCCAATTTTCTCTCCCGTCAGGGGTGGGGTTGGAGCCTAGATATGGGCAGTAATCTGATCTGGATGGAAAGAATCTGATCCCTACCAAACAGTAAGTCACTATGAGTTTCAATAAGCTCCCCTTTGAATTCTCACAGGGGTGGAGTTAAAATGAATGCTACCAGCTACATTATGACCTGGACAGGTTCAAACTTTAGCTCTACCCAGAATTGGATTCTAGCCAGCTGAATTTATTAATCAATAGCTGAAGTCAGTGCCCAACCATCCCCTCCTACCTTGTCTTTGGGAATTAGAGTTTCCAACTACAGCCAGGGAGTGGCTCCCAAGTTGGCCACCAGTAGGTTTGGGCACAGGCCTCCACAGTGTGGAGTGTGCTACTCATAAATCTTCACCACAGATGGCCAGCCTCATCCTTCAATTGTCCCAATGATTTTACACAGTGCTCTGCTTGTCTCTTGAGATGCCCCAAACAGGGGCTTTGATAGATCCTTTCTGAATACTAATCACATTGTAGGAAAAGCTGACTCTTAGAGATTCCCTATTCTGTAACTATCTTGCCTGTCTGTCTTGAATGCATCTTTTGAGAAATTAAGCAAATAAAGTTATTTGGGAGTTATGGAAGTGGGTGGCATGATGGAGTATGGTATCCTAACTTTACTCCAGAGGTCCCTGTCTTTGGAAGCTCCTCTGCCCCAACCTGAGCTCAGTCAGAAGGTTTGTTCAGGACCCTCCCTCCCTAGCATAGGACTTACCCTTCCCTTATATCTCCTACCCACCTCTTCCAAAGCACCTAACAACCTATAATAGCATAGTCTCACTTCAGGTTCACAGTGTTAATTCCTTCTTTACCTAAATTGATCTTCTGCTGCAATTAGTTGTGCACACTTTCCCAATTCTTCCCCTCACTCCTTCTCTGATATACCCCTGTGCTTCCCTCCAGTGTCCAGCCCTGCTTCCTGTTCCCTTCTTGGTCCCTTGCCTGGCCCTTAACACCCTCTGAGAGGTTCTTCCACCCTATTCTATATATCTTGCTTGATTTTCATGCTGCCCCTACCCCCTGCCACCACAAAGCTCATGCTTCATCCTGAACTCTCCAATCCTTTTTATTCAGAAATCTATGGATACCCTCAGGCTAATATCACCTTGAGTCCACAAACCTACGTTGAGGTTTTTGTGTCATGGTCACCTGAGATTTGTGGAATCAGAGCTTACAAACATGGACATCTATTTTCTACCTTCTAAATGTTTAATCTTCTAAATTACAAATTTTCTAAATTTTCTACCTTCTAATTTCTAATTTCTAAATTTGGAGTCCAAAAGTAGAGCCTCATGTCTATAGTCAATTGATTTTTTAAAAGCCTAAGTCCACTAAATTGGGGAAGAATAATCTTTTCAGTAAATGGTTCTGGGAGAACTGGATATTAATAGCAAAGGGAAGAAGGAAGACACCTGTCACATCATATTCAAAAATTAACTCAAAATGCTTTAAAGACTTAAATATATTAACCAGGAATATAAAATGACCAGAAAAGGCATAAGGAAGCATCCCTCAGGTCATTGTGCTAGGCAATGGTTTCTTAGAATTTACACCTAAAGAAAAAGCAGCAAAAGGAAAAATAGCTAAATAAGATCTTGTGAAAATTTAAAACTTTTTGTGCATCAAAGGACTTTATCATGAATTAAAAAAGAAAACCTACTCAGTAGGGGAAAATATTTGGAGATCACATATCCAATCAGTGTTTAATACCCAGAATACATAAAGAAAGCCTACGATTCTGAAATAAAAAGACAAGCAACCGATTTAAAAATGGACAAAAGACTTCAATAGACATTTTTCCAAAGAAGATATATAAATGGACAAAAAGTACATGAAAAGATCCTCAAAATCATTAGCTATTAAGGAAATGCAGAGGATGTGGAGAAATAGTAACATTCATTCATTACTAGTGGGAATGTAAAAGAGTGGCAGTTGCTGTGGAAGACTGACAGTTCCTCAGAAATTTAAGTATAGAATTACCATATGAACCTATAATCCCACCTTTAGGTAAATATCACAAGGATTTGAGGGCAGGGCACAACCAATATTCATAGCAGTATCATTTACAATTGCCAAAGGATGAAAGTAACCAATGTCCATCAAGCAATGAATGGATGAATAAAATACAGTGTATACATGAAATGGAATATTATTCAGCCATAAAATATAATGAATTTCTGATAAATGGGATACCTTGAATGAACCTTGAAGACCTCATGTTGAGTAAAATAAGCCATGTAAAAAAGGACAAATATTGTTTAAAATAGTTAGAATAAGCAAATGCAGAGAGTCAGAATCTAGAATATGGGTTACCAGGGTTTGAAGTGAGGGTAGGGAATTAGGAGTTAATGCTTAAATTGTAGAGTTCTAGTAAGGTTGAGGGTTAATTTTGGTAACGGATGGTGGTGATGGTAGCACAACATTGTGAATGTAATTAACAGCACTTGACTATATATATGAATATGATTAACAGGAGAAATTTCAGGTTGTTTATATGTTAAAAGAATATTTAAAAACAAATCAAAGGAATGTATAATGTAAAAACTATTGTAAATTATGAAATATAGTTATTAGTGCAATTATAAAAATGTTCTTTCATGAATTGTAACAAATTTCCCACACTAAAGCAAAATGTTATTAATATGGTGGTATATAGGAACTCTCTATTTTATGCATGTTTTTTCTCTATAACTACAACTTCTCTAATTTAAAAAAATTAATAAGTGAGAGATGTGTGGGTTTATTTCTGAATTTTCATTTTCTGTTACAATGGTCTATTTATCTGTCTTTGTCAGTACCACAACTTTTTTGATGATTACTGTAACTGCAGTACACTTTGAAGTTGGGAAATCTGGAATTGTGAGTCCTCCAACTTTTTTCTTCTTTTTCAAAATTGTTTTGTATATTCAGGCACCTAGAAGTTCTACATGAATTTTCTGGAAAAATGGCTGCTGGGATTTTGATAGGGATTGCATTGAAACTGCATTGAAAGATCGCTTTGCATAATACTGAAATCATAGCAATACTAACATTTCCATTCCATTAACCTACAATATCTTGCTACTTAATTACATCTTATTTAATGTCTTTCATCAGTGTTTTATTCCAGTTTTCAATGTACAAGTCTTTTATATCCTTGGTTAAATATATTCCTAGATATTTTATTCCTTTTATGCGATTGTAAATGGAATAGTTTTCTTAATTTCCTCTTTGATTACCAGTGCACAGGAACAGAATTGTTCATGTCTATTGATCTTTTAAACTGCTACCTTGAACTCAATTATTAGCTCTAATAATTTTCCTGTAGATTTCTTTGGATTTTCTATATATATAAACATGTCATCTGCAAATAAATATAGCTTTAATTTTTCCTTTCCAATTTGCATGCCTTTTATTTCCTTTTTGCTTAACTGCTATGGCTATAACTTCTGGTACACTATTGAATAGCATTAGTAAAATTGGCATCCTTGACTTACTCCCAATCTTAGAAAGAACACTCAGCATTTCACCAAAGAGGCTGATGTTAGCTGCAGGTTTTTCATAAATTGCCTTTATCATGTTGAGAAATTTCTCTTCTAGTCCTAGTGTTCTGAGTGTTCTTCACAAGAATTGGTGCTAGATTTTGCCAAATGCCTTTTCTGCCCCTACTGAAGTAATCATGATTTTAAAAATCCCTTTTCCTTTTTATGCAATTTATTACATTGGTTTTCATATGTTGAACCACACTTTCAATCCTGGGATAAATGATTTGGTTATTGTGTTTAATCTTTTCAATATGTTATGCATTCAGTTTGCCAGTGATATGTAAAGGATTTTGTCTAAATTCATGATGGAAATTTGTCTGTAATTTTCATTTCTTATGGTATCATTGTTAGGCTTTGGTATCAGTGAAATACTGGACTCTATATGTTTGTGGAGATTGGAGTAGGAATGAAAGTTGACAATAGTGCTCAATGTAGAGACAACATCAGTAATCCTTTGTGTTTGTGTGGTTCTGGGAGGGTATGTCAAAGGTAAATCTCTAGATTTTTGAAGATCTACTACATGCTATTGGACACATGAGGAAGATCATTGTTTACTTGTATGGAAAAGTAAATAACTTCAATTTGAGATATATTTCAGTTTAGAGGTCTGTGACATGAACAAGAAAAGTTTAAAGCTGATAAATAAAATTCACACAATATTTTTGAACACAGCATAGAAAAGGACTGGCAAAAATTGAAGCAATTAAATAAATGTATAATATTTCCAAGGCAGTGTACAGAATTTTATTTTGAGATGATTCAATAGTATTGCTTTAGAAATTATTGGAAGGAGTAACTAGTGTAGTTTGAAGACAGTCAAAAGACTCAGATATCTGAAAATCATAATAAGAAAGTTCTCCCAAAGAAGTCATGATCCAATTCTAGTTTGATTTCAAGTAAAAGGGAGGCACACTCATTGGATTTAATGTTCACTGGTGATCTTAGTTGTAGTTATCTTATAAAAGTTATTTTAGAAATTTAGAGCATGATGAGATAAAAGAAAGTCATAACTAAGTGTAGTTGACTCTACAAGTTCAATTGTGAAGAGGGAAAACATGGGGCTTAAGATGGGAGACCATAGTTTCAGAGATGCTTTTGGTTTTAAGATGCAAGATAGTGTGCTTAAATCATGAGAGCATGGATGGAAAATATATGGAAAGGTTGCTGATAATTGTGGTTTAGCATATAATCAATATTTCAAATATACCAAGAAAGAGGAAGAGAAAGGGAATCATATGAAGGAATTGGACAGCCAGGGGTGGAGATATTTCTTAACTTTAATTTTAATCTCCACAGAAGAGAAGGAGAATCCAGTGGTTATGAACTTATGAGTATTTCTAGATTTAATAACAATGAGTTGCAACTAATTTGCTTTTAATATCTGTTTTGTCTGATTTTTTAATAGCTATCCCTGCTCTTTTTTGGTTAGTGTTTGCATGGAATATCTTTCTCTAACCTTTCACTTTCAGCCAATTAGTATCCCTGGGTCTAAGGTGAGTCTCATGTAGACAGCATATGGATGGCTTATGGTTTTTTTAATCCATTCTGCCACCCTATATCTTTTGATTGGGGAGTTTAATCCATTTAAATTCAATGATATTAATATTTACTTCCATCATTTTATTCTTTGTCTTTCATATGGTCATATCTTATTTTTGTCTATCATTTTGCCCTTTTGATTATCCTTTCTGATAGTCTTCCCTTCTACACTCTCCTCCAAGTCTCTCTGTACCATCTTTTCCTTTTGGTCTGTAGGGCTCCCTTTAGTGATTCCTGCAGAGCTGGGTTCTTTTTTAACTCTCTTAGTTTTCTAACTTTCTCTTAGTTTCTCTTAGTTTCTGTTTACTTGTGAATATTTTAAATTCACCTTAATATTTGAAGGACAATTTTTCTGGATAAAGAATTCTCAGCTGGCAAATTTTCTCTTTCAGTATCTTAATAATATCACACCACTGTCTTCTCACGTCCATGGTTTCTGATGAGAAATCAACAATAAGTCTTATTGGGCATCACTTATATGTGTTGGTTTGTTTCTCCCTTGTTGCTTTCAGAATTTTCTCTTTACTACTGGCATTTGACATTCTGAGTAGTATGTGTCTTGTTGTAGGTCTCTTTGGATTTATTCTGATTGGAGTAGGCTGTGCTTCTTGGATATGTAAACTCATTTCTTCCATAAGAGTTGGGAAATTTTCAACCATTATTTCTCCAAATACTCTTTCTACCCCTTTTTCCTTGTCTTTTCCTTCTAGGACTCCCATGACATGTATGTTGTTGTGTTTCATGCTATCATTCAATTTTTTCCATTCTTTCCACTTTCTTCAATTTCAGCTGTTCTGTCCTATGTATCACTTATTCTTTCTTCAATGATTTTGAGTCTGCTGTTGTATGCCTCTAATATGTGTGCTGTTTTAAAGATTTATTTTTATTTATTTATTCTGCCCTATTTCCACTTGTGCTTGCTGTCTGTTCTCTGTGTCTATTCACTGTGCATTCTTCTGTGTCTGCTTGTCTCTTTTTGTTGTGTCATCTTGCTGCACCATCTGTGGACATGGGCTGTCAGCTCTTTGTGGGTATGGGCCAT
Organism: Cabassous unicinctus; assembly: GCA_029593785.1. Classification (NCBI taxonomy): domain Eukaryota; kingdom Metazoa; phylum Chordata; class Mammalia; order Cingulata; family Chlamyphoridae; genus Cabassous; species Cabassous unicinctus. The sequence goes on from JAQZBX010083008.1 coordinate 11,902, forward strand.
CAGCTCTCTGCAGGCATGTGCCGTCAGCTCTCCACAGGTGTGGGTCACCTTGCCTTCACAAGGAGGCCTCCCATACGGTAGATAGGATCCCAATCAATTGAGCCACATCTGCTTCCCTGTAATATGTTTTTGATCTCACCTATTGTCTTCATTCCCATAAGCTCTTTCTTCTATTCCATTTTTCTAATTCTTCTTTCTTCTCACCTAGTGTCTTCTTAATGTCCTTCATCTCTTTAGCCATATCATCTTTCAACTCCTTGATTTAATTTAGGTTTCTATGAACATCAGTGATTAGTTGTCTCAAATCATATGTCTCATCTGGGATTTTGATATCATCCTTTGCTTTAATGATAGCTTCCTTTTCCTTAGTATGGCTTGTATTGCTTTGCTCATGTCTAGGCATCTGATTATGATTGTGAGATATTCTGATGTTCAATTTCTCTCTCTTGCATAGGGATTTAGTGGTGGGGGGTTATGTCTTACTGTTATTCCTTGATTTTCAGTTCAACCTGTTCTAGCTCTTTAGGATTATACCTTTTTAGTTTGCTCAAATCCAGGCCATGCACCCAGTAATGGATTAAATAGAAGCTTCCAAGGCCTTGGGCAAGAAGGCTGCAAAGGCCCCCCCAAAAAAGTTATTTATTTTTCTTTTCATTGCATGCACTTCCTTCATCTTCCAGGAGATGGCACTCTTTGTAAGACCTCACATCTTAAACTCTAGTCAGAATGTGTTCACTGTAACCCAACCAAAACAGTGTGAAAGAGGATCCTGTCTCAGGGCTATTCAGGGAAGACCTTAAGCAATGAGATGAAAGTTCAGGGTAATTGAAGCTGTTGGGTTCATGACATAAATGGGGAAAGAATTCTGTTAAAGGCATTACCAATACAATATTAGAATAATCTACAGGATTCCATATCCTTTAGGGACTGCAAGGAAAATGTGCCCTCCATGTTCACTTCCCTTCCCCCTCCCAAGCCTTCTGGACAGGTGCAGGGAGGCCTTCCTTACACAGATCAGAGGGAGTCACAGAGCACAAGGAACATGGATATGACCATGTGAATGACACACTGCTCTGAGTGTGCCTGGTTAGGTTAATTTTTAGTACCACAGGAGAACACACACTTTCTGCTGGTTACTGCTTCATGAAGAATTACTAGCGTGGAGTTACATATTCCTTTTTCTGTTTTGGTGGTGAAGAAATACACTAACTAAGGCTGAGTGTGCCTTTCTCCCTGTGCTTCTTTTACAGATCCAGAAACTGTGGTGATGTTTTTTTTTAGGGCTGTGATAAAAATGCATTCTCTTTTGGGATTGAAGAAAGCTGCATCATTCCCAACATCTCTATCTCCTGAGGTTTACTTTTTCTACTCTGATGTTCTGCATACAGATTACAATGTCTGGTGCATTCACAATCTTACTTCTATTTTTGTCAGCCAGCGGTCACACATCTTTCTGAGATTCCCATAATGTTTATTAGGTTCATTGAGCTCATGATGTTCTCCCTATTACTGCTACAAGAATGTGAATATTGACATTTCTTTCCAG
>JAQZBX010083009.1:0-13446 GCA_029593785.1 Cabassous unicinctus
TCTAAACTGAAATATATCTCAAACTGAATCGATTAATTTTCACCACACAAGTAATGAATAATCTTCCTCAAAAATAGGATGTGTTGGGGGAAAACACAACAAATGTAACATATGAAAGTAGTAATACCTGACAATGCTTTTTCATAGTTTGTTACAAATGTCTCACAATAATGCAAGGTATTGGTGGTGGGGTGATGTATGCGAGACCTGTATGATGTTATGTATGTTTTTTTTGTAAGTTCAAAACTTTTACTATACACTTGTTGTTAATGCATGTTCATGCATGAATTGTATATGTCAATAAACTTTCTTTAAAATGAAAAAATAATACTACAAACAATTGTATGCCAACAAATTAGATAATCTAGAAGAAATGGAAAATTTTCTAGAAATGCATCAATGAACAAAATAGACCCAAAAAGAAATTCGTTTCATTAAATCAATGCCATTCCTGTGGATGTGAACTTATTCTAAGTGGACTGTTTGATTTGGTCATTTCAGTTACGGGCCATTTTATTAAATTATTTCATTAAGGCATGACTCAAGGGGTCTTAATCCTCTTACTGGAATCCTTTATAAATTTTATGAATACAAAGATAGAAACAGAGAGAAATGCTCAGAAGCTGAGAAAGAAATCCTTGGAAGGCAGAAGGTGAAATCAACAGAACAGAAAAAGTGAGAGAAAGCCATGAAGCAGGAAACTGTAGGTAAGGAAGCCCAGAGGCAGAAAGGGAGCCCCAGCAGACACCATCACGTGCCTTGCCATGTTAGGAAGGAGTCTAGTATCACTGGCAGCCAATCTTCAAAGAGAAAAACATTGCCTGATGAAATCTTGATTTGGATAATTTCATGGCCTCAGAATGGTAGCCTTATAAGTTAATAAATCCCCATAATAAAAGCCAACCCATTTCTGGTCCATTATCCTCAGCAGCTTCCAAACTAAAACAACCTCTAGCAAGTGAAGGTGAAACCTTACACCAAGAAAAATTCAGGGCCAAATAGCTTCAATGGTGAAATCTACTAAACATTTAAAGAATTAACACCAACTCTTCTCAAACTCTTCTAAATAATTCAAGAGAAGAGGACAATTTTTAATTATTCTATGAGTCCAGTGTTACAGATATCAAAGCCTAATAAAGATATCACAAGAAATGAAAATCACAGAATAATTTCCCTTATGAATATATAGCAAAAATCCTTGACAAAATACTTGAAAACTGAATACATCACATATTGAAAATATTAGACACCATGTCCAAGTGCTATTTATGCCAGGAATGCAAGGGAGGTTCAAAATATGAAAACCAATCATTGTAATAAACTACAAAAATAGAAAAAGGAATTTTAAAAACCATGATTATCTCAATAGATGTATAAAAGGTATTTGGCAAAATCCAGTCCATTTATTGTTAAGAACACTCAGAACACTATGACTGGAAGGAAAGTTTCCCAACATAATAAAGGCAATTTGTGAAAAACCTACCACAATATCATTCTCAATGGTGAAATACTGAAAGTTTTCCTCCTAAGATTAAGAATAAGACAAGGATGCCAACTTTCTCCACTGCTATTCAATATAATGCTCTAAGTAATAGGCAGGACACTTAAGCAAGAGAAAAAAAATAAAGGCATGCAAATTGGAAATGAAGAAGAAAAATTATCTATATTTACAGGTTACATGATTTTATAGAAATCTGGAAAATCTAAAGAATCTCCAGGGAATTTATTACAACTAATACATGAGTTCAAAGTAGCTGTGTAAAAGGTTCAAAGGGGAAATTAAGAAAACAATTCTATTTACAATATCATCAAAGCAATAAAATATATAAGAATAAGTTTAACCAAGGTTATAAAAGACTTTCACATTGAAAACTGGAAAAAAACATTCATGAAAGACATTAAATAAGACTTAGATAAGTAGCAAGATATTGCATGTTTATGGACTGCAAGAGTTAATACACCAAGATGTGAATATTACACAAAGTGATCTATGGATTCAATGCAATGCCTACCAAATTTCAGCAGCCATTTTTGCAGAAATTTCAAATGCAATCTTCAAATTCATGTGGAATTTCAAGGGGCCCCAAATACACAAAAGAATTTTGAAAAAGTAGAACAAAGTTGAAGAGCTCGCACTTCCCAACTTCAAATTGTATTGCAAAGATACAGCAACCAAAAGATTTGTGGTACTGGCATAAAAATAGAGAAATGGACTATTTGAACAGAATTGAAAGTCAATAAAAAAACCAACACATATCTCAAAAATTGAGTTTTTAATTAAAGAACTTGGGGTTTTACAGAAAAGTTATGCATAATATATAATTTCCATTTACCACTCATTATTAACATCTTGCATTTGTGTTGTACATTTGTAACAATTCATGAAAGAACATGTTTATAATTTTACTATTACCTATATTCCATCATTTACAATAGGTTTCTCTGTGTGGAAAAACAACATAAAATTTCTCCTGTTACCAATGATCATATATATATTTGGGTGCTGTTTAACACACAGTGTTCTGCTACCATCATCAATTACCAAAATCTTACCATCAACCCTAATAGAAACACTGCACAATTTAAGCATTAACTCACTATTACCTCTCCCCACCCTGGCCTCTGATAATATATATTCTAGATTCTGACTCTACAAGTTTGCTTATTCTAATTATATCATATCAATGAGATCATACAATATTTGTCCTTTTGTGTCCGTCATTTTAATCAGCATGATGTCTTCAAGATTCACCCATGTTGTCAAGTATATCAGAATCCCATTCCTTTGTTATGTGAAAAATATTACATTTTATGTGTATAATACATTTTACTTATCCATTCATCGGTTGATGCACACTTGGGTGGCTTCCATCTTTTGGCAATTGTGAATAATGCTGCTATGAACATTGGTTTGCAAATACCTGTTTGAGTCTCTGCTTTCAAATTGTTTTAGGTATATACCTATAAGGGGGATTGCAGGGTCCTATGGTAATTCTATGCTTAAATTTCTGAGGAAATGCCAAACTATCTTCCATAGCAACTGCAGCACATTATATTCCCACCAGCAATGAATGAGTGTTCTTACTTCTCCACAACCTCTCTCCAACATTTGAAATTTTCCATGATTTTAAAAGTGGCTATTTTAGTGAGTGTGAAATGGTATTTCATTGTGGTATTGATTTTCATTTTCCTAATACCTTAGGATGTTGAGGATCTTTTCATGTGCTCTTTGGACCATTTATATATTTTCTTTAGTGAAATGTCTATTCAAGTATTTTGCTTATTTTTTTAACTTTTAAAAATTTTATTTAGCCTATTTTTTAATTGAATTTTTGTCTTTTTATTGCTGAATTGCAGTATTTCTTTATATATTCTGGATATTAACCTCTTATCAGATATGTGATTTCCAAATACATCCTCCCATTGAGTAGGTTTTCTTTTTACTTTGATAATAATGTCCTTTGATGCACAAAAGAAGTTTTTAATTTTCATAAGGCTCCATTTACCTATTATTTATTTCATTGCTTGTGTTGTAGGTGTAAATCTAAGAAACCATTTCCTAACACAGTGTCCTGAAAATCCTTCTCTATGTTTTCTTCTGGTAGGTTAATCATCCTGGTTCTTATATTTAGGTGTTTGAAGCATTTTGAGTTAAAATTTCTGTATATGGTGTGAGACAGGGAATTCCCTTCATTCTTTTGCCTATGGGTATTCTGTTATACCAGCAGCATGTGCTGAAGAGGCTATTATTTCCCAATCAATGGATTTGGTGGGCTTGTCAAAAAGCAATTAGCATAGATGCAAAAATCCTCAATAAAATACCTACAAATTGAATCCAACAGCACATTTAAAGAATTATACATCATGATCAAATGGGTTTTATTCCAGGTATGCAAGAGTGGTTCAACACAAGATAATGTGGTGTGTAATACACCACAATAACAAACAAAAGGAGAAAAATCTCATGATCATCTCAATTGATGCAGAAAATGCACTTGACAAAATACAGCATCCTTTCTTCATAAAAACACACTGAAAGATAGGAATAGATGGAAAAGTTCTCAACATGATAAAGGGCATATATGAAAAATTCACAGGTAATATTGTACTCAATGGGAAGAGGTTGAAACTTTCCCTCTAAAATCTGGATAAGGATGCCCACTGTCATCACTGTTGTTCAGTATTTTGAATAACAATAGTAAGAGCAATTAGGCAGGAAAAGAAATAAAAGCCTTCTAAATTGGAAAAGAAGTAAAACTTTCACTATTTGCAGATGACTGGATCCTATATAGTAAGTCTCAAAGAATCTACAACAAAGCTGCTAGAGCTAATAAATGAATTCAACAAAAAGGTGGGGTTCAAATTAATAAGCAAAATTCACTACTAAGAACAATCTAAGGGATATATCAAGAAAAAAATCCCATTTACAATTTCAACTAAAAATCAAATATCTGGAAATATATTTAAACAAGGATATAAAGGTCCTAAACATGAAAATCTACAAATCTTTGCTAAAAGAAATTTTAAAAAAACATCGAAGTAAATGGAATGACATTCCATGCTCATAGATTGGAAGAGTAAACATTGCCAAGCTGTCAATTTTACTCCAAATCCTTTCCAGATTCAAAGCCATCTGATCAAAATTTCAACAGCCTTCTTTGCAGAAATGGAAATGTCAATCATTGAACTTATTTGGAAGGTAAGGGGTGCCAAATAGCCAAAAGCATTTTGAAAAATAAACATAATGTCGAAGGACTCACACTCCCCAACTTTAAAACTTAATACAAAACTACAGTGGTCAAAACAGCATGGTACTATCAGAAGGATAGATTTAAATCAAATTTTTATTAACAATCTGAAAAATATCTGATGACATACTCGCAGATATATTTTTTTATGAGCTGGTACTTAAAATACAGTGTAGCTAATTAAGGTGCATTTGACTTTAACTATGTTGTGCCTTCCAAATATATGATAAGGTGGAAGGGGTGGTTTGGCAGTGGATGGGGTGATAGTGGTGCAGGGATGTGAGTTGGATGGACAGTCCTAGAATGTGAGGGTGAGCAGGGTGGGAGGTGATAGTTTGGACTATCCATGGAAATGGGGGAGAGCTGGAAGAAGGAACAGGTGAATTCTGGAAACTTGTAAGTCTGTGGTTAAAACTACAATAGTGGAAATGATCTTTTAGCAAATATGGCAGGGGAGGTTTATTAGTGCAGGACATCAGGGTTGGGGGAATATGTGGAAAAGGATGCACCTGACACATGGATCTATGGGATATGAAAGTGTTCATCTTGTCATATGGTATTATCTCAGTGGGTGGACACCCACACAATAAACAAGAAAATACTAAACTCCCATCTTAGGGAGTGCTGCAAAATTCTCAAATAGAGGGGCAAGAGTCTCTTGAAAACATAGGCGGTCCCTAATGAAAGAAGACAAACCAAGTGATGCATTTGGAAAAAGACTGTGACCATAAAGGGGAAATATTAAATGTAAATGAGTTTCTATGGCTAAGAGACTTCAAAGTAAATCAGGAGGTCATTCCAGATGTTACAATTATACACGTCTTAGGAGGATCTCAATGACAACCACAATAAACAATGCCTCATGCTGGGGGACTCCTGAGAGCTCTAGAAACATCTGGACATGAGAGGAAAGGCAGACAACCCAGGAATTCAACACCTTGTCAGTGGGCCTTACCTTGGATTATATCATAACCTATCCCACCAGTGAATTCGAGTTGGACTCATTTATAATTTTCCTACACATGGTTCTTATGCTCCTTTTATCTGAACCTATAATTAGCAATATACCCATTAAATATGTGTCCCAGAGACTTAAATCTTTTGGCCCTTCATATGCTGGTTGAGCCCTGAATCACAGCAAATTTGCACCCAAAACCTACTCTTCAGTTCATTGGATTCACCCAGGACAACTAACCAAAGTATGATGATGGACAATGCCCACTCCAAAAAACAGAATATCTGCAACTTCAAGCAAGACAGTTCTGGACATTTTCCCCATTGTATCTAAACCCCGACTCAAATCATAAATAAAGTGTGCATCACCATCCCAAAATCCTCGATTGAAGAATGAACAAACATAAGGGGAGAATGCAAACTATGGGCCAAAGCAAACTCATTATTATTCAAGTAATTGAAGAGTTTTTAACATTGATATAAAGCCAGTGTTGTCCAGAGGCTCTGAGGGGAGGGGGAGGGAAATGTAACATAGGTCATTTTTGGGACACTAGAATTGTTCTCCATGATATTGCAATGATGCATACAGGCCATTATATTTTGTGTCAAAACCTATAAAATTGAGTAGTATTAAGTGTAAACCATAATGTAAACTATAGACCTTGGTTAGTAGCAATACTTCAATATGTTTTCATCAATTGTAACAAATGTACCACACTAATAAAGGATGTTGTTAATGGGGAAAAGTGTGGGAGGGGGAGAGGGTGAGGTATATGGGAAACCCCTATTCTATTGATGTAACATTTATGTAATCTAGAATTTTTAAAAATAAAAAATAAATAAATAAATATAGCTTTGCCTTCACACTAAATAAATCATATGGTCTGTATAAAAATTCTCAGTTACATTCTTCTTTAGAAACTCAGTTCCCATGGAGATGGCTTTGTTAAGACCCTCTTCCAGTCTCCCAAATCCCAAGTAAATCCCACTTCTCTTTTCCCAACTTAGTGTGTCTCATTTTCATGGTCCCATAGAACTCGGCTTCCAGATGAGGTTTCTTCTATCTTCTACTGGGCTGGTCCGGCATCTTAGCCTGAGCTGGTCTCAGCTGTTCTGAGGTTTCTTCAGTCCAGTTCTCCTGGGGTTGTTGATCCTCATGCAGTTGTGTAGGGTTCTGTGACATTACAGTGGATGGTGTAAAGGTTCTTAAATGGGAGGTGGATTACAGGAGCCTGAATGGAGATTTCCACAGAAAGGTGTGCATTTCCCTGCCTGAACTCATAGTCTTTCCAAATTAGGGTGTCTTAAGGCACTTTCCCCTCTGTGATAGAGGATGTGTTGCTCTCCATTTCTTCTGTTACCTCTCCTGCCTCTGTTGTTGCACCAGTTCTTACCTCAGCCTGTTCATCTTCTGTTTCTGCTCTTCCAATTTATAGTGCAGGTGTTGATAGATTTATTTCTTTCTGTTACTTCCTTCTTCATGGCCACCATCAATCTTTCCTGAAACTGCTGGTGCCACTGTCTGGATTGGGATAGTGCTGAGGGTGGCTGATGCCTCTTCAGCAACTCCTTGTAAAAGATGTGGCAGCTGAATCCCTCCTTCATGCCACACTGTGTGCTCCAGGATGACCTGTAAGGAGGGAACACATGGAAGCAGGTCACACAGTGGGAATATTACTCCCTGGTGACCAACCAGTCCACAGAACACAGGGCTTCACTTCCTACTTCACATGGAAAATGGGTAAAGGGATATATTCCTTAGCTACTCCTTGGAATGTATTCAAGACATAGGTAAAACTTGGTGTACCTTTTACTGGAACAAGACAGCATCTATGGTGATCTCTTTGGAGAGCTCAGTCTGAAATACTGGGATGTTTTTCCCATGGGTGAAAATGTGATTTTGGCTTGCCACTCAACAGATGCCCCCTTTACCATGTACACCTCAGAAATACATGCACACCTGACCCATTTATGCTCTGAAGAACACCCATAGCTTGATGAATTTGAGGTCTGCTCAGATAAATCTGAGGAAGAAGCCCCCCATGATATCCTTGGAATCTTACTAGGCTTGGAACTTGGACTTATTGATTTTAATACTATAAGCTGCTCAGATTTGAAGCCTCTGAGCAGAGACAGTTATGTACACAAGATCCCTGGTCCCTGTGGTCCTAAGCTACAAATCCAAGGACTCTGGTCTCATGCATCCCTGGAGGTTTCTCCATTTTTACCATCCCCCAATTGTGTGAAATCACATTGCTTGTTTCTCCTCCTTTGGCGATATTGCTGCGGAAAATATCCTGTGCATAAGTATCTAATATTGTCTTTTAGCAAGGCTTTACTCTTTGAAACTGCTGTAAACTTACTGGGATTTTATGTTTATAATTGGAGATTCTTCCATTTAAATATTCTTTCTATTTTGACATTTACTTTTTGAATGCCTATTGAATAGTCTCCTTTGGAACATGGAAATGGTATCATATTCCTGAACAATTGTAATATTATGTGACTCTCTGAAAGAAGGTTCCTATATAAGTCATTTTCTAAGTAAATTTCTAGTGAGAACACTCAAACAGGATATATGTAACATCTTTTCAACCTTTTTTTAAGGACCACTAATTGAGAAGGAATCATATTTAGAAACAAATAATTTGTATATTTTTTTAAGGCTGTTACAGGTCTTCTTTGTACCTCTCATAACAAAGAAAAAAAGTAAGTTAAAATTACCTTTCTCAGAACATAATCTCTGCTTAACATGTCTTTATTAGATGATATCCTTCACGGGGGATGTAGAAAGTAGATGTCCATGTCTGAAAGCATTGATTCCACAAATCTCAGGTGACCATGAAACAAAAGCCTCAATTAAAGTTGGTGGAATCAAGGTGATGTTAGCCTAAGGATATCATAGGTTTCTGAATAACAGGGAAGGATTGGAAAGTGCAGGATGAAGAAAAAAGAATGGAAGCATAAGTTTTGCGGTGGCAGGGCATGGGGGGGAATATGAAAATCCAGCAAGAGACCTACGATAGATAGGAGAAACCTCCAAGGAGGGTGAAAGAGGACAAGCAGAGGATCAATAGAGAACTGGAAGCTGGGAGAGTCACTTGGGTGGCGCTCAGGGGAGCATCAGAGAAATAGTGAGGGAGGGGGAAAACTGGGTGGGGAAAGAGTCCAAAACTAGGAATTAAAACAGAAGATCAATTTAGGAAAGCTATAATTAAAACTGTGAACCTGAATTGAGGCTATACTGTTATAGCTGTTAGAGACTTTAAAAGAGATGGGTAGAAGATAGAGAAGTGCCTGAGCTCAGGATGGGGCAGTAGAGCACAAAATGATAGAGACCTCTGGAATGAAAGTGGGATACTGTCCTCCATCATGCCACCCATTCCCATAATATCTTGATCAATTTTATTTTCTTAATTCCTCCAAAGATGCATTCAATCTAATAAGAAAATGTAATAAAAATGAAGTATGAACCTTCTAACCACTCTACTCTAGTTGCCTACATAATTCTTCCCTTTCCATCTTTATAAAGCATTAGATTACAGACTTGATAATTGGGTAATTTGCCTATTTCTATTCCGGAATGCCCCTCAGACTCAATGTAGAATTTTCATCTTTGCTCATTTACCACTCATTTATCCATTCATATGTTAATTGTCTACCAAATTATGGGAAGTACTTCTTTAGTGAAAGACTCAGTGAGCATTCTCCTTTCACCCCAAACACTTTATATTTGTTCCTTTGGCCATGGGGAAATAGTCCAAAAGCAATCAGGGAAAATCTGGCCCAGGACAAATCAGACCCTTCACAACCCAGCTCTCATCAATCAGAGGCAATTTTCCTTCCATCCTAACCTAAATGCTTAAAAGCCTCTTCATTCCAGATCACTGTTTCATCTTGTCTGGGTGAAAGTGAACCAAGAACAGCCTCTGAAGAATTTTTATCCCTCCTACTAGTTGGAAGTTATTTCCCTACCTCTCCTGATTTGGGTGCTCTGATTTAGTCCTGCATATCCATCAGTTGGTAGCCAAATTTGCTGTCCCATGGCAGATCTCTGATGGCCAATCTCCTAAGAGCAGATAGGATCTGAATGAACACCAAGTCTTTCAGTCACTCTTCTGTAACATTATCATTGACATAACTCAGTTCTATGTACCAGTTTGACCATAAACATGGCAACATGAAACACATGACAATTGTTGAAGCAGGGGATTGGTTGAGGGGAGACAGAGATTATATAATAAAAATGAATTGAGGTTTGGGGCATCGATCTGGAGGGAGCTGGACAGGGCGATAGATTGCTCAAGATAAAATCATGAGTTTTTAACCCCGTTCCTGCAAAACACAGATGGCTAAGCCCCACCATCAAGGCAGGAGGCCAGGGTGAGCCCCAACTCCCCCCAGACCACCAGCAAGAGGGAGCATTCTCCAAGAGTGGGAGGGTTCTTGCTAAAGGTGGAGAGGTGTTTCCTTTCAGTGGGTTTGGTTGCCTGGAACCCCTTAGAGCTTTGGGGAGCACAACAGCTGTCTCAAAGTGGCACCAGGTTGAGGGGAGAGGTGAATCTGCTGAGGAAGCCTGATTTACCTAACTGCCCTGGGATACAGAAGTTTGGCTTTAGAGAGGGCAGGGTCCGCCAATTTAATAGTTCCACACAGAGGACTATCATAATTTCAACTCCCCTAAGGGAGACAGGACTTAGGAAGTGCTTAATAAGTTTTCAAGAGCCTACTTAAGGTCCCCTGGGAGGAGGGGTTGGTCTAGAAGAGGCTTGAAAATGATTTCAGTGTGGTATACTCAGTCATCAGGGTCCCATTTGAATTTCAAAAGGGAACTCAACCTGACCAGGAAAGGGGAGGGGGGATCTGCTCATACAGCCTACTGAATGCTGTTGCCCTAGAAGAGGAAAATCTACCTGGGGGAAAGTGAATGAATAGGTTTCTGAAGAGCTAACAGAGTCAATTAGAAAGGTAGCTCATTGGAGGGATTTCTGCCTTGAATATATGAGGTCCCAAGTTCAATTCCTGGCTCTTATAAGAATAGACATCCACTCGGATATCTAACATCCTGCTGAATAGGGAAATAATAGACATTATCTGTTTATGAGCTTCTTTTGGGTCCCTTATTTTTCCAAAAAAAAAAAGGAACTTAAAAAAAGAATTTAACTTAGTTTACTTGATAAAACCAGCCTCAAAATCAGGAGAGATAAGCCTGCAGGGTAATTGATGAACACAGGCAGCCTGAGAGGCTCCAAAATGGCCCAAGAAGGAAGGTTGGTCCTCCTTAGTTTTGTTTGACTGCTTGCTTTTGTGTTCGTTTGGGTTTTTTGTTTTTGTTTTCTTGTTTTGTTTCTTGTTTTTTTCCCCCCTCATTCCTCCACCTCCTTTTTTAAAATTAGGTGGCACTAGCTTGTTTCTTCTTTGCTCTGCTCTTTCTTCCTTGATTTCACATTTTCTTTGTATACTGATTTTGTCTACCAATGTGATCTCTTTTCCTGCCTTCATCTTTTTATCTTCTGCTTTCTGTTGTCATTCTTACATTCCGCCTTTTTTAATTAGTCCTCATCTTTACTGGTGTTGATTTCTATCTTGGCTATTCTGTTTTCTTTTTTTTTAATTAAGTTTTTTCTTTCTGTCTTTTCTTTTCTCTTTCTCTCTCTCCTCATCATTCTGGCCTTTTAAACAATTCTATAGATTTTTCTCTATTCAGTTCCCCATTTCACTGTATGTAATCCACTTTTTTATTCCTATTACTCTACACTGCTTTCATGAGTTAAATATTCATTTTACTAAGTCTTATACAGCCGCTCTTCTAACTTTATTATTACTATTATCCTTTTTCTTTACTTACCTCTTTCAATTTCTCTGGCCCTAATCTTTTTCCCTAAAGGGAACATAGAAAAAAGCAAGGAAAGAGAACGAGAAGAACAAAGAACCAAAGTGTCAAAGAGAAAACCTAACACACACACAAAACAAGCAGCTAAAGAAAACTCTACAGCAGAAAGAGAAGCTAATCAACTGAAAAAACCCATCAAGATAAATGATGATGAGAGTGCAACAAAAAGGTACAAACCTTGCTAAGAAACAGGAAGATATGGACCAGTCCAATGAACAAACTAAAAACCATGAAGAGATGCAGAACATGGAACAACTAAGAGCTGTCCAAACAAATATCATGGACCAACTTAATGAAGTGAAGGAAGAGATTAAGGATATTAAGAAGACACAGGGAGAATATACTGAAGAAATTGTAAACATACATAAAAAGATAATGGATATGATGTTGATGAATGGCACAATCCAAGAAATCAAAAAGACAATGGAATCACATAACAGCAGATTTGAACAGGGAGAAGAAAGAAATACTGATGTGGAAGACAGTACATCTGAAATCAAGCAGATAGTAGAACAGGTAGATAAAAAGGTAGAAAAAATCCAGCAGGGACTTAGGGATTTAAATGACAACACAAAATGCACAAACATGTGTAGAATAGGCATCCCAGAGGGAGAAGACAAGGGAAAGGGAACAGAAGGAGTTTTGAAGGAAATAATGGCTGAAATCTTCCAAATCCTATTGAGGGAGATGGACATACATGTCCAGGAAGCACAGTGCACCCCAAAGAGTATAAATTCTAACAGTCCTAGTCAAAGACATATACTTGTCAAAATGTCCAATGCTCAAGACAAAGAGAAAATACTTAAGGCCGCAAGACAAAAGAGAACCATCACATACAAGGGAAGCTCAATAAGATTAAATGCTGATTTGTCATCTGAAACCATGGATAGAAGACAACAGTGGTATAACATAATCAAAGTACTAAAAGAAAACACTTCCAGTCACAAATTCTCTATCCAGCAAACCTGGCATTCAAAAATGATGGAGAGTTCAAAATATTCACAGATAAACAGAAACTAAGAGTGTATGCCAATAAGAAACCTGCCCTTCAAGAAATACCAAAGGAAGTTCTACAGGTTGAAAGAAAAAAACTGGAGAGAGAGAGTGGGAGGAGAGAGTAAGAACAATTCAAAAGACAAAAGGAGAAATAAAAACAACATATGACATACATAAACTGAAAGAAAATATGGTTGATGGAAGAAATTCCTTGAGAGTAATAACACTGAATGTTAATGGATTAAATTAATCAGTCAAGAGACACAGATTGGCAGATTGGATAAGGAAATATGTCCCATCTATATGTTGTCTACAAGAAACCCAACTTAGACCCTGGGATTTGAGAAGGCTGAAAGTGAATGGCTGGAAAATAATTTTACAAAATAACAACAATCAAAAAAATGGCAGGAATATGTATACTAATATCAGACAAAATAGACCTTAAATGCAAAGCTATTGTAAAAGACAAGATGGACACTATATATTAGTAAAAGGGGTAATCTTTCAAGAAGAAAGAACAATCATAAACATTTATGCACCTAATTAGGGTGCCTCAAAGTACCTGAGGAAAACACTGGAAAGACTAGTGGAAACATACATGTCTCTATAGTGGGAGACTTTAATACACCATTACCACCATTAGAAAGAACATCTCAACAGGGAATTTTCCACCATGACTGTATTAGTCAGCCAAAGGGGTGCTAATGTGAAATACCAAAAATGGGTTGGTCTTTATAAAGGGTATTTATTTGGGGTAGAAGTCCACAGTTACCAGGCCATAAAGCATAAGTTTCTTCCCTCACCAAAGTCCATTGTCACGTGTTAGAGCAAGACAGCTGCCAGCATTTGCCCAGG
>JAQZBX010083010.1:0-13449 GCA_029593785.1 Cabassous unicinctus
GCTGATCTTCTGGTTTACCTTTAGGTGGGAATAATGCAGAATTAATTTCCTTTTAAGTCAGTTTACTCTTGCATATTCTATGCTTTGGCATAATACATATAATGGTGAATAGTGTTTTATCATAACCTTTTCTGTTTCACACTGTACTGTAGGGTAGATAACAATGAAGTAGCAGCATAGCTGTCAAACAAACAAACAAAAAAAAACAACAGCTTTTAATTTGAACTTATACTAAATATCAGTCCCATGTATCTTTCCTTTAAGGGTTGGTTTGTGGTAACTGGCACTTGAGAGTATATATGTGGGGGAGATCATGTGACCTGAAATGGTGAAGACTTGAAAATCCACTTGGCATTGGTTTTTCCATATTTCAGACTAAGAATTGCTCTTTAGATTGATGATCTGACCTTTGAGATTATGTCTGTGTGTTCTTGATGTAATCAAAAGGAATTAGCTTGGGATGGTATACAGAACTGTAATGGTCTCTTTAAAATTTATATATGGCTTTAGTGCTAGTGCAAATGTGTCATCTGTAACAAACATGTCTCAAAGTCTCTCTTTTTTGTTTATTTAGGCTTGTCTCCTCCTTCCTACACATTTCCAGCTCCGGCAGCAGTTATTCCTACTGAAGCTGCCATTTATCAGCCCTCTGTACTTTTGAATCCACGAGCACTGCAGCCCTCCACAGCATACTATCCAGCTGGCACTCAGCTCTTCATGAACTACACAGCATACTATCCCAGGTAAGGCTCTGAGGGACAGAAACAAAGGACTCATTTTATAGCCAGTGCCCAAGCTCACAAAAGAATATTGTCTGCCCCATTGAAGGTTACCATGACAGGGAACAGCTTCTGGTCATAGATCTGACCAAAAAGCTTGATTGAAGACAAACTGCTGTAAGTTTTTTTTAACCATATATTGACAGCGTGATCTTTTAGGTTACCTGTGCATATAACTTTCCATTTTTCTTCCTCCTGTCATAGGGCCATAAATGAGTAGCATTGCAATCTTTGCAACAGGGGAGTAATAGAATGTGAATGATCCACAAAACAGGAAACAGTATTCCATCTGTTCTGTTTGCATAATGCAAACAGTAATATTTTTAAGTAGCTTGAATTAATATGTCAACCCACAATAAATAAAAGCTGTTGTTCTACATTTTATAGGGCTTATATTTTCCTTCTAAATCTTTAAAGGAATCCAGAATTGGATTGTTCGTGGAGTGGATATATTTTAAATCTTTCTTTTTAGTTGTACTCAACTTCTGGGAGGCAACATGGTATAATGGAGAGAATGTTATCAGTCTGGAAGTTGGGAGACCTGAGTTTTAATCTCATCTCTTTTTCTAACTGGGAGAATAGTTAACCTTTCTGGTTTTTATAAAATGATGGGATTCACCAAATTTTTGGAGTGCCTTCCAATTCTGATTGCCTATGATTCTAACTTGGATATATAATGACCTCATTCCCTCAATTTTCTTTTCAAAAAATTAATATCTTTGTTTAGCCAGTAAACAGTTCATTTTATTAAAGTAAAATTTTACTTTGGTGTAAGCATCATTGTTCAAAAATTTTATACCAGGTTGTGTGTGTGTATGTGTGTGTTTTCTTTCTTCCCAAGCTATTTAGACTAAATTTAAGTTCATCAATATATGTGAGGCTTTTGATGAGTGATCTAGAATTAAGCTATCTGATCCCTTCTAGTAGGAAGCACTTTGGGGTCTCAGTGGTGAAACTCTTAGCCACTGGTAATTACATTTGCTTTTTATTAAGAGTTTTAAAGATATTCATTAATGCTTTTGAAAATATTCTTTATTCTACCGGGAAAGATGAACAGGGTGACAGTTTTGATAGTTGTCAGCTGGCAATCTTTTCAAGACTTGAAAAGGCTCAGAGCCATGGGTTATTGTTCATAGTTGAACACTGTCAGGCACCTAGCCCCAATCCCAGTCTGTCACCTTTTCTAGACTCTTTGACAATCACTTGCTGATACTGTGCCCTGGTTATGAGGGTGGTCTTTGTCTACCTTTCTTATATTATCAGAATGTTACGAATGGAATGCAGTGTGACTGAATGCCTGGTACAGTTCTTGTGCCTACACTTGCAGAGTATCCAGTTCCATCATTAACTAGCTGCCTGGGTGCTGGTTAAAAGAATGTGTGCAAAGTATCAGGAATATTATGATCAATAAGATATGAACTTGTCTGGCATAGTGGAGCTGATGGAATTCTCTCTTGGGTAAAGCCAATGATTTTAAGACACTTTGTTAGACGGCGTTTGTGTTTATCTCTTCTAACTTGATGTATTCAAACATTTGGACATAAATTCTACAGTGGATGTTGTTCTGATAATACATTAACTTTCATCATGAGGACCTTGGTTACTACTTATAAAATAAGGCAAAAACGTGAACCAAAAAAATTGTTTTTCATTTTATTGTTAAAATGATTTTTTAGTAGTATAAGTGTATACTTGGGACAATAGCATCTTGGAGAGCAAGTGAATTAAAGGCACATATTCCTCAAGAAGTTTTGTTTGCTTTCTTTCATTTCATTTCTTTGCTTTCCACCTGGGGAGAGGGTTTCAGTTACCCAATATCCCAGCGATTTAAGCTTAGAATACAAAAGAAATAGAAGTGCTATATTGTTCATGCCCACCCTGCTTGTCATTCCAAATTCATTTATAACATACCATTTCTTTCCCATTACAAAAAGCCCTACCTTTTATTTTGAACTTTTATTTTTCTTAGAAAAGATTATTCTTTGCATCAAAGCTGTAGCACCAATGAGAAATGTGCTGATTCTTCTATTAGATGTCGTCTTCTTTAAGAAAAGATGGATAAACTTAAATGTCTTGAATGCATTGCCTCATCTTTTCTATGACACTATAAATAATAACACATCTGAGCCAAAAATGGGACAGGGAAATTTGGTTTTTTTCTTTCTTGATATAACCTGATTTTACAAGAAATGGTTATTTCTATCTAGGCAATGAATATCTAACAATATTGATGCATTCTACAATGTTTGGTTTGTTATATAGTATTCTTGTATCATTGCTTAGATAGAAATAACCATTTCTTCTATTTTGAAATTCTTTGCAATCAAACAGAAAAATACCAAGCTTCTGAAAGATGCCTGCATTTCCTGATTTGGCCACTTAGCTTTCTTGTTCCCTTTTTTTTTTTAATTGAAATTTTAATTGCAATAATGGTGGCTTCACACACAGTTGTAAGAAATAGTATAGAGAGAGTCCACGTATATATTCTGCCCAGTTTGCTGAAGGTTTTCTGATAGGACTAAGAAAAAGATCACTCTTGTTTTTCAGAAGTTATTATGATCTAAATAATAATCTCACTGGAATTCAGCATCCAATGAAATGTCTCTAGAATATCATGAAATATCATGGAATATTTTAATGGAGAATCACAGATGATTTCTGTGGGTGGAAATGATTCGAGCAAGAAGAATTGCAATGGGCAATTCACTCTCTACTATCATTCAGTGAGAATTCAGGATAGCTTTCATAGAGGGAACAGTCAAGATCTTGTTCATATAACGAGCAATTTAGGGAATTAGAATGCAAATATGCTTAACATTTTTAGTATTGCAGAAAAATTATCACGTGCAATGATGGACCTCAAAAATAATTCATTTAGAAAACATCTGATAAAATTTGGTTTGTTTGTAAGTTTATTTTTCTATGAATTTATTTTCTTGCAAAATTGGGCTCACGTTTGTTTTTTAAAGATTTATTTATTTCTCCCCACCCTCTTGTTGTTTACACTTGCTATGTCTGTTCATCTTTGTTTCTTTAGGAGGCACCGGAACTGAACCCGGGACCTCTGATGTGGGAGGGAGACGCCTAATCTCTTAAGCCATCTCTGTTCCTTGCTTTTGTTGTGTCTCTTGTTATGTTTTTCCTCTTGTGTCTCTTGTTGCATCATCTTGTGTCAGCTTGCCATGCCTGCCCATCTCGCCAGCTTGCTGTCTTCATTAGGAGGCAGCAGGAACCGAACCATGGACCTCCCATGTGATAGGCAGGAGCTCAAACGTTTGAGCCACATCTGCTTCCCACGTTATATATATCAAACACACATTATACATTTTTAAAGCATAACTTATTTTCAAGCATAAGTTGAGAGTTAAGAGAATATGTATCTGTTACAGTTTCAAAAATATTTTGCCAATCTTGTTTCACTATTTTCAGTGCTTCCTGCTGCCCTCTTAACTCCCACATTTTAAAGCACAAAATCAGGCTATAATTTAAGTTTAAATCAGTCAATAAACTGCCTCTGGAACAATAGCCAATGATAATCAAGAAACTGGAACAGGGTTGTTTTCTAAAGACAGATTCTGATTGTTGAGGGGGAAAGGATATGATGGAGTCTTTTCCCCTATGTTTGTACCTTCTAATGTACCCTGTTCCTTCATGCAGGAAGAAACTGCATTTTAAAAATAACTCAAAATACCTTCTAAGAACAATAACTTGGTAATATGCATCTCTGGAAATTGTCAACTTCTGTTATTCTGCAAATGTCCATGGATCATGGTGTATTATGCTTGCTTCCTAATATTTTCATAAAAATATTACTTTTAAAAAATGAATTTTTTTTCTTAAACCTGGAAGAGAATCAATTGGGTTGTTGCCATTTTTTTAAAAAACTTCCAGTTAAGATTACTTTCAAAATAATTACTTGATATAGGATATTCAGTTTTCAAGTTAAAAAATGGGGTTTTAAGGGACAATCCATGTTTTTTATAAGTAGTTTTCCACTTTACTGTATATTTTGAACACAGTTTTATGATAGCTACAGTATGGGGTTTATATTTTGTAATCTTTGACATAAGGTGTAAATTTAAGTTTAGTTTCCAAACTTTTTGGACAGTGTATAGATTTGCCATATATTTAGGTGAAATGGATTCCTGGAAGATTTCATTATTTGTTCCAAAGTGTTTTTATATTTGTTGGTTACTTTCTCTGAGTGTAAGTAGCATATGCATATGCATCAAGAAACTTGTGTGGACCATTAGGGAAGGCTAACAGAAATCCAGGATCCTCATGTAGTAACCAGTTCATAGGCAGCTGTGGTATTAGAATCACGGTACTAAAAAATTAACATTCTTTTTTTTTTTAAGATTTATTTCATTCATTATCACCCCCACCTCCCCCACACCTTGTTGTTTGTGGTCGCTGTTTGCTCTCTGTGTCCATTTGCTGTGTGCTCTCTGTGTCTGCTCGTCTTCTCTTTGGGAGGCACTGGGACCCGAACCCGGGATCTCCCATGTGGAAGAGAGGTGCTCAATCACCTGAGCCACCTCAGCTCCCTGATTTATTGTGTCTCTCATTGTCTTTCCTCCTTGTGTCTCTTTTGTTGCGTCATCTTGTTGCGTCAGCTCACTGTGCCTGCCCACTGCGCCAGCTCGCCGCCTCCAGGAGGCACCGGGAACCAAACCCAGGACCTCCCATGTGTAGGCGGAAACCCAATTGCTTGAGCCACATTGGCTTCCCAGTTAACATTCTTGAGGTAGTTCATTTCAGAGGAAGACTTAAAATTATTTTAATGATTTTTAACATGAAAATTGACTTCAGTTTTTACTCTGTGAAGGAATGAAATAGTATTTCTCCAGTTGTCCCCCAAGTATATAGTCTATGTAACACTTGGGTTTTTAATGAATGTTAATAAAAAGTTTCTTTATGATAATTTTACAAGGCAGTCCTTTCTGCAGGACTTGTCAGAGCATTTAATTTGATAATGATGTGACTTAACCAGAGGGGAGAATATGGTTCTCAAATCTTTCACTTAATCCATTTCTGTAACAGGGCAAATCATCCTTTGATCATCTCTTCTCTAGAGAAATATGGCAAGTCTCACATGAATATTGTCATACCATGATTACCTTTATTATGGAAAGAAAGCATATTATGAGACTTGTTTTCTATAGGATATATAGTATATGAGTGTTCTGATACGGTAAGCATCTTGGTCCCCCCGCATGTTCATATACTTTTCCTTCAAAGAATTTTGTATGGCTTATAGGACACATAGAATATTAGTATCTGGGAAAATATAGATTAGGAAGAATTATTGGGATAGTCTGGCAACAGATTCTTAGGCAGTTAAATTCACATTGGCATGATAACAATAGGCTGAAGAGGTAGTGAAACTTTTAATTACAAAACTTATAATTTCCAAAGGAAGAGAAGTCATAACATCTCGGGAAAATACAATTTTTTTTGTACATTGGGTCTGAAAAAGTTTACATCTGTCTCATAGGGGATGTTGAATGCTGTAATGAAATAATATATTCACTTGGCTTCTATTCATCAGTTTCTTACCATGATCTTAGTCCCAACTTGCTGAAGAGTTTCTGCTGTGGTCTATGATAAAACTTTGGAAAAACCCCTCATACTATTTTATATTACTTCATTTCCTCTTATCTACCCTCAATTCTTTATCTGTTTAGGCAAACCCCTATGGAGTTTCTTACCCAGCTCAAAAACAGTCTCCTTATTAGATTATGTATGTGGTGCAATCTGTCCTATACTGTAGGAACTTTGAATTCCAGTATTACATTAACTTGCTCATTTGGCTCTTAATACTACTTATTAATCCTGTCAATTGTTGAATCTTTTTGGCTTTTAGGTAGAAATTACATTATTGATACCATGTACACATGAGAAGTTAATAGGTACTGACACTTGAAATTATGAACTTAAGGAGTAATGGAAATAAGAACCCAAAACAGTGATTAACAACTGAACATGAAGATTGGGATGAGCTACTGGTATAATCTATCTTTTGGTAGTAGCTCCCCTTTATTCTCTTCCTTTGCGTTTCATGTTTGAATTCCGTACCTTTCTCTAAAGAACTGCCATAAAGCAGAATGCAACATAATTTTTATGTTATCCTTAGTTCTGTGATGGCAAGAAAATCCATATGCACTTTGAAAGCTGTTCCTGGGTTTAAAGTCCCTAATACTCTCTCAATTACATGAGATTTTTAAAAGACCAAGATCTCCTGATAACTCAGTAGTTTATTTTCCACAAAGAGCATTAAACATTCAGATATTGACTGTAATTTGGTATTGATGTTTATGCTGTGATTTCTGGTATCCTTCTATTTTTTAAACAAATTGATTTTACTGGTATATATTAATAAGGCATATGATTCATCGAAAGTGTACAGTCAATGGTATTTGGTATAATCAAATAGATGTGCATTCATCACTTCAATCATTAGAGTATTTTCATTATTTCAATAATAAAAAACAAACAAGAAAATTCTTCACCTCTCAATCTCTATTTCCCCTGTTGTACATGGCTATTTCTGGCTATTCTTGCACAATTATTTATTTATTAAGCAGTTTCACTGAGGTATATTCACATACCATATGATCTATCCAAAGTCTGTAATCAGTCGCTTTTAATATAATCACAATATTGTGCATTTATCACCAAAAAAATTTTAGAACCACTTCATTACTCCAAAAAGAAAAACTCCAGACCCCTTAGCATGCTTTCCCCAGCCCTACATAACAACTAATTTCATTTTTATAAATTGATTTATAGTTACATTTTATATAAATGGAATCATACAATGTTATACAATATAGTAGCTCAATCATACAGTATTTTGTCCTTTTGTGTCTGTCTTGCTTCACTCAACATATTGTCCTCCAGGTTCATCCATGTTGTCATATGCTTTACGACTTCATTTCTTCTTACAGCTGCATAATATTCTATCATGTGTTTATACCACAGTTTATCCATTCATTGGTTGATAGACACCTGGGTTGTTTCCAAATTTTGGCAATCGTGAATAACGACACTATAAACATTGATGTGCAGATGTCTGTTCTTCTCACTATCAGTTCTGGTATATACCCAGTAGTGGTATTGTAGTTTTGATTTGCATTTCCCTAATGAACATTTTTTTCGTGTGTTTTTTTTGCCATTGTATTTCTTCTTTAGACAAATATCAGTTCAAGTCTTGCCCATTTTTCAATCAGATCATTTGTCTTTTTTTTTTTTGAGTTGTAACATCTCTTTACATATCATGGCTATTAAACCCTTATCAGACATGTGATTTCTGAATAATTTCTCCCATTGAGTCAGCGGCCTTTTCATGCTTTTGACAAAGTCCCGTGAGGTGCAAAAGTGTTTAATTTTGAGAAGGTCCCATTTATCTATTTTTTCTTTTGTTGTGTATACTTTGGGTGTGAGGTCCAAGAATCCACCACCTACCGCAAGGTCTTTAGGATGTTTCCCTACATTTTCTTCTAGTAGTTGTATGGTCCTGGCTTTTATATTTAGGTCTTTGATCCATTTTGAGTTGATTCTTGTATAGGGAGTGAGAGAGGGGTCTTCTTTCCTTCTTTTGGTTATAGATATCCAGTTCTCCCAACACCGTTTGTTGAATAGAGTGTTTGGTCCCGTTAACATGGACTTGGTAGGTTTGTCAAAATCCAGTTGGCCATAGAGGTGAAGGTTTATTTATAGACTCTCAGTTCTATTCCACCTATGGATGTATCTGTCTTTATGCCACTACCGTGCTGTTTTTTTTGTTTTTTGTTTTTTGTTTTTTAAAGATTTATTTATTTTATTTTATTTATCCCCCCCTTGCTGCTTGTGCTGCTGTGTCCATTTGCTGCATGTCTTCTCTGTGTCTGCTTATCTCCCCCTTGCTGTGAGGTCTTGCCGCATCAGCCCACGGCGCCGTGCGAGCCGGCCTGCCCTCACAAGGAGACGGCCTGCCCTCACAAGGAGACGCCGGGAAGCGAACCCGGGGCCTCTCATATGGTAAACGGGTGCTCTATCCATTGTGCCACACCTGCTTCCTGCTGTGAGGTTGCTGCATCAGCCCACCGCACTGCTCAGGCCGGCGTGCCCTCACAAGGAGGCCTCGGGACTCGAACCCGGGCCTCCCATATGGTAAACGGGGCCTCTATCCACTGAACCACACCCGCTTCCCTACCATGCTGTTTTTGACCACTGTAGCTTTGTAATATGTTTCAAGGTCAGGCAGTGAAATTCCTCTCATAATGCTCTTCATTTATAGAATGCTTTTGGCTATTCGGGTGCACTTTCCCTTCCAAATGAATTTGGTAATTGTCTCTTCTAATTGTGTAAAGTAGGCTGTTGGAATTTTGATTGGTATTGCATTGACTCTATAAGTAATTTTGGGTAGGACTGACATCTTCACAATATTTATTCTTCTAATCCAAGAACACGGATTGTCTTTCCATTTGTTTAGGTCTTCATTGATTTCTTTTAGCACTGTTTTGTAGTTTGCTGCATATAGGTCCTGTACTTCTTTGGGTTAAATTGATTCCTAGGTATTTGAGTCTTTTTGTTGCTATTGTAAATGTAATTTTTTCCCTGATTTCCTCCTCAATACTAGTGTACAAAACATTACTGATCTTTGCGTGTTAATCTTGTATCCTGCCACTTTGCTGAACTCATTATTAGCTCAAGTAGCTTTGTGGTAGACATTTCAGAATTTTCTAAATATGGGATCATGTCATCTGCAAGTAGTGAGAGTTTTACTTCCTGTTTTCCTATTTGGATGCCTTTTAATTATTTTTCTTGTCTAATTGCTCTAGCTTGAACCTCTAGTACAATGTTATATAATAATGGTGGGCATCCTTGTCTTTTTCCCAATCTTCGAGAGAAAGCTTTCAACCTTTCCCTATTGCATACAGTGTTGGCTGTGGGTTTTTCATATATGCCTTTTATCATATTGAGGAATTTTTCTTTCTATTCCTATCTTTTGAAGTGTTTTTATCAAGAAAGAATGCTGGATTTTGTCGAATACATTTTCTTCAACAATTGAGATGATCATGTTTTCTTTCCTTCAATTTGTTTATGTGTATTACATTGATTTTCTTATGTTGAACCAGCCTTGCATACCAGGAATAAATCCCACTTGATTGTGATGTGTAAGTCTTTTGATATGCTGTTGGATTCGATTTGCAAGTATTTTGTTGAGAGTGTTTGCATCTATGTTCATTAGAGAGATTGGTCTGTAATTTTCTTTTCTTGAAGTATCTTTATCTGGCTTTGGTATTAGGATGATGTTGGCTTCATAAAATGTGTTGGGTAATTTTCCCTCTTCAATTTTTTGGAAGAGGTTAAGCAGGATTGGTGTTAATTCTTTTTGAAATGCTTGGTAGAATTCACCTGTGAAGCCATGTGGTCCTGGACTTTTCTTTGCTGGGAGTTTTTTTGATGACTGATTCAGTCTCTTTAAATGTGATTGGTTTGTTAAGTTCTTGTATTTCTTGTAGCATCTGTGTAGGTTCTGCCTTTCTAAGAATTTGTCCATGTCTTCTAGGTTGTCTAGTTTGTTGGCATACAGTTTATCATAATATCCTCTTATGATCCTTTTTATTTCTGTGGAGTCAGTCTTCACATACCCTCTTTCATTCCTGATTTTATTTTCATCTTCTCTTTTTTTTTTTCTTTGTTAATCTAGCTAGGGGGTTGTCAATTTTATTGATCTTCTCAAAGAATCAGGTTTTCATTTTGTTGATTTTTCCCTAATTTTTTTTTCTTAATTTCATTTATTTCTGCTGTAATCCTTTTTTTAAAGACTTATTTATTTTTCCCCCTCGTTTGTGCTTGCTGTCTACTCTCTGTGTCTGTTGTGTGCTTTCTGTGTCTGCTCCTCCTCTTTTTAGGAGGCACTTAGGAGTGTGTTGTTTAGCCTCCACAGATTTGCAGATTTACCTCTTTCTTGTCTATTATTGATTTCCAGTTTCATTCCGTTATGATCTGAGGAGGTGTTGTATATAATTTCAGTATTTTTATATGTATTGAGAGCTGCATTGTGACCTAACATGTGGTCTATCCTGGAGAAAGATCCATGGGCACTTGAGAAGAATGTATAACCCGCTGAGTTCGGGTAAAACATTCTGTATATATCTGTTAGGTCTAACTCGTTTATCATATTGTTCAAGTTTTCTGTTTCCTTATTGATTTTCTGTCAAGTTGTCTATCTAATGATGTGAGTATCTGATATAGTCTCCAACTTTTATTGTAGAGATGTCTATTTCTCCCTTTAGTTTTGCCAGAGTGCGCCTCATGTATTTTGGGGCACCCTGGTTAGGTACTTAGATATTTATGACTGTTATAGCTTCCTGGTTGATTGTCCATTTTATTAATATGTAATATCCTTCTGTTTCTCTTATAACTTTTTTGCATTTTAAGTCTGTTTTGTCCAATATTCGTATAGCTACCCCTGCTCTTTTTTGGGTACTATTTGTGTGGAATGTCTTTTTCCAGACTTTTATTTTTAACCGTTTGTATCTCTGGGTCTAGGTGAGTCTCTTGTAAGCAGCATATGGATGGCTCATATTTCTTATCCATTCTGTCAGCCTGTATCTTTGATTGGGGAGTTTAATCCATTCACAATCAATGATATTATTGTAAATGCGTTATTTACTTCTACCATTTTACTCTTTGGTTTTCATTTGTCCTATATTATTTTTATCTGTCTTTTTATTCTTTCAGTTATCTTTTGTGCTTGTCTTTCTTTTGAACTCTCCTCCAAGCCACTCTCCTGTCTTTCTTTCGGGTTCTACGGCTTCCTTTAATATTTCCTGCAAAATTGGATTCTTTTTTATGAACTCTGTTTGTTTGTTTGTGAATATTGTATACTCACCTTCATATTTGAAGGATAATTTTGCTGGATAAAGAATTCTTGGCTGGCAATTTTTCTCTTTCAGTATCCTAATTGTATTATACCACTGTCTTCTCGCCTCCATGATTTCTGATGAGAAATCTGCACTAAATCTTCCTGGGCATCCCTTGTATGTGATGGTTTGCTTCTCCCTTGCTGCTCTCAGAATTTTCTGTTTATCTTTTGACATTTGACATTCTGATTAGTATGTGACTTGGAGTAGGTCTACTCGGATTTATTCTGATTGGAGTATGGTGTGCTTCTCAGACAATGTAAGTTCATTTCTTTTGTGAGAGTTGGGAAATATTCAGCCATTATTTCCTCATATACTCTTTTTGCCCTTTTCCCCTTCTTTTCTCTTCTGGACCTCCCATGACATGTATGTTGTTGCATTTTATGTTGTCTTTCAACTCCCTGTGGCCCTGCTAAATAAAGTAATACATTTAGTTGAACCATCAGTTGATGGTTTGGCCAAGAGCTATCTGGTTGTGTGACCTTTGGGAGATCATTCCCTTCCCTTCTCTCTGCTTCACTGTACTGTTCCATCCCTAGGCAAAACCATCAATCAGTTTCTGCCTCTACAGTATTGCCTGTTGTGGATATTCCAGATATATGGACTCATACCATATATGGTCTTTTATGACTGGCTTTCACTTATTATAATGTTTTTGAGGTTCATCCATGTTGTATAACATTTATCATTATTTCATTCTTTTTTATGGCTGAATAATATTTCATTGTGGAGGTATACTACATTTAGTTGAACCATCAGTTGATGGACATTTGTGGTTGTTTACAGTTTTCTGGCTATTAGAAATAATGCTGTTGTGAACATTTGTGTGCAAGTTTTTGTCTGGACATTGTTTTCAATTTTCTTGGGTATGTAGCTAGGTGTGGAATTTCTAGGTCATATGGTAACTCTGTTTAAACTCATGAAAAATTGCCAAGCTGCTTTCCAAAGTGGCATCACCAATTTAACATTCCTACCAGCAATGTATGAGAGTACCAATTTCTCCACACACTTTCCAACTATTGTTATTTTCAGTCTTTTTTTTTTTAAATTTTACCCATTCTATTACGTATGAATTTGCATTATCATGGTTTTGATTTGTATTTCCCTGGAATAATGACTTTGGGCAGCTTTTTTGTTCTTATTAGGCTGTTGTATATCTTTGAAAAAAGGCCCATTTAACTTCTTTATGCATTTTAAAATTGGATTTTTTTTCTTGTTTCTAAGAATTTTGTAGTTTTAACTCATATTTAGGTATATGATCCAATTTTTGTTAAATTTTATGTATGGTGTGATGTAGGGATCTAAATTCATCCTTTTGCATGTGCATATCCACTTCTTATTCTTTTCCTATTGAATTGTTTCGGCACTTTTGTTGAAAATCAATAATTTGATCAGAAATAGAAGAGTTTATTTGTGGACTGTCAATTTTATTCCATTGATTTATATGCATTTCCTTGTGCTAGTACAACACTGTCTTAATTACTGTAGCTTTGTAGTTTTGAATTATGAAGTGTAAGCCACCCTCCCACATCCAATCTTCTTTTTCAAGAGCATTTTGGGATTTTTGGTCCTTTGCATTCCCATATAAGTTAGGTTCAATGCTGCCATTGATTGAAAGTGTTTCTCCAGTTGCTTTGCAAAAATATGATCTTTGTAACACTAGAGGTGTTTATGAATATTAATAAAAAGGTTCTGGGGAGTGGATGTAGCTCAAGTGGTTGAGCGCCTGTTTCCCATGTATGAGGTCCTGGGTT
>JAQZBX010083011.1:0-13451 GCA_029593785.1 Cabassous unicinctus
AGAAGTCTGAAATGAGACTAAAAGGTTAAAATCAGGGTGTTGGCAGGGCCACACTCCCTCCAGATGCTCTGTGGGGGTAGTTTCCTTGCCTTTTCTAGCATCTAGAACTGCATTTCTTGTATTCCTTGGCTCAGGACCTCTTCCTCCATCTCAAAGCCAGTGGCATAGCATCTTTCTCCAACTCTGCTTCCCTCCGCTTTGGTCTAAAATCTCCCTCTGCCTCCCTTTTATAAGGATATTTATAATTGCATTTAGTGAACTGCAATAACAAGGAAATATATAGGTGGAATGAATTACATAGGGGAAAAGTTTCAGTTGACTGTGGAGATGGCTGGCAGATATGACCGTAATCAGTAAGTGACATGATCAGTAACAGGGCAAATCGCAATTGTCTGCCACTTGATAGGATGCAAAGAGAACAATATTACTTCTGTGATATTCCTGCCAGAGATGCATAATCTGAATTGAATCATGAGGAAACATATAGACAAACCCAAATTTAGGAACAGTCTGCAAAATAACTGGCTTGCAATTAAAAAAAAAATGTCATAGACATGAATACTAAATAAAGATTGAAGGACTGTTTCAGGCTGAAAGAGATGAAAGAAACATAACATATGCAACATGCCATTCTTAACTGGATCCTCTTGTAATGAAGGACATTGGGATAATGTCGAAATCTGGGGTCAAAGGATTGGATGGTAGTGATAAGGTCTAATTAGCCAATTGGAAGTTCTAAACTTCACTGTAGGAAGATCCGGTGGGATAACGGTTGAGCCGTTTATTTAGTATAAGCCTTCTGGCTTAACTATCTTAGAGGTCTTTCTTGGGCTGGTTGCATTCCTCAGAGAAAACTCTCTAAATCTCTTATCTACAGGGTACAGTCTATGGTGCCAGCATCCCAGGAGCTGGGTTGGGGCTGAAGTCTTGGCGTCTCAAAGTCCAGTGTACACATAATCACTTGATCCTCAGTGGTTCCTGGTGTCCCCCAAGCCATTGATGCTCTTTTGAAATATGTCTCCAGGGAATAAAACTCCAATTCTTCTGCCTGGATGGGGAAGGGCAGTTGCCCTGTGAAGTGAAGTGGAGATAGGGATCTGGGACCATTTTTTTAAAACCAATTCTACTTACTTTAGCTTCCCCCACCCCGTCCCCATGTCAAAGGTGCCCCCATTCTTTTGCCTTTGAGTAAGCTGCATTGGGACTTCGCTTTCTCCAGGTTTCCCTGGGGGCTGCTGTGCCAGTTACCACTTGACCATTTGCTTTAAAAATGTGGTCTTTCTTTTATTCTCCCCTTAATTGTGGGTTTAATCTCTGTCTCTTTTTAATCTCTTTACTGTGCTTTTAGTGGGCCTTTGGAAGAGAATAAATATAGATGTGTATATTCAATTTGCCCTCTTGCCCAGAAATAAGCGATGGTGGTATTTCAAAATGTGTTTTTTTGTGTGCATTAGAATCTTCCCCCTCTAAATAAACCTGACACAGAATCTGAATATATAAGACAGAAATGGAGCTATTGTGCTTGAAAAGGTAGATGTGGGGTTGGAGGAACGAGAGCCCTCCCTGTGCGGCCACTGGATCTGTCTAGTGACCCCATCTCTATACCCAGGCAGTGCCTTTGCATTTTAGGGTGCTGAGGTACACACAATTGGAGAACCACTGGGTTAGAGTATTATTCTTTGCTTTTTTCTGCTGGAATTGAATGATTCAGCATGTTTACCAACCTCACGTATCTTCCTTCTCTTCAACCCCCACCTCCCTCACCCTCCCGCCTGCTGGAGCAAGGATCCACTTTCTCACCAACATACCCTTTTTCTTGTTAAAAGGGATCAGCAGGGATTTAAGTTACCTGTGATCCTAGGCAACTTTGCTTTTGCTTTCAGTCCTTTCAGCATTCTTAACCATTGCTCTTTGCAGCATTAACACTAAGCTTTTTGTCCCTGCCTGCTTATGAGTTGGCGTGTGTAGTACCCTGTTTCCAAGGGCCTGGCTTCTGCTGGGTGGTGTTGGCAGATGGAACTGAGCAGGATCAAATATGGAGTGGGAATGTTGGGATCAAGTGTTATGTTTTGAGTGAGTTGTGAAATATTATTTTCATAGCCTTTAATTTAGCTTTTATGCATCCCTGGCCTAAAGCACTTTGGAATACTCAACTCTGCCTTGCAGGCTCTCAGATCCTCTGACCATCGCATTGACATTGACATAATAAGGAGATGAAAGAGCATGCCACCCTCCTCAAACAGCTCTCAACCCTATCTCTACCCCTCCCACCTCTGGCCCCATCTTTCCCCTCCCAAATCAACTTTAAAAATTACTTTTATTACGAAAATTTGCCTGAAGCTTCCCGCTTTGGCCTCTTGATTTTTCTGTAGCTAGACCATTAATAGAATCATTTAGACTCAGTAGTGTTTCTCGTGTCCAAAATCAGTCATTTCAGTCAGTAACGTGTTGCGCATTGGATAATATAAGTGAAAATCTTTGTAAAATTTGAAAGCCACATAAAATGTAAGGTTGAGATTTTATTTATTCCATCCAGTTAATGGTCAGTTTGCATCTTTAAATACAGAGCATGTTTTGGTGATCGTGTCATTGTAATTTTATCACTAAGAGACTATGTTATTCCCCCTTAATGAGGTATTTGTGAGGTGGCTCAGAAATGCACAGACTCATTGAACTTCAGAATTAGAAGTGATCTTTTTGTTTTGTTTTTAATAAATCGTATGCTTTATTAATATGTATCAATAAAATTGATTTGTTTAAAAAAATAGGGTGAGTTGGGGGAAAAATACACTAAATGTATGATATGGACTATAGTTAGTAGTTATATTTTTACAATGCTCTTGCATAGTTTGTAACAAACGAATCACAACAATGCAAGGTGTTAGTGGAGGGGTGATGTATGGGACCCCTGCATGATGTTATGCATGTTTATTTTTTAAGTTCACAACTTTTACTATACACTTATTGTTTATGTATGTTCATGTATGAATGATATACTTCAATAAAAAATATATTTAAAAAAAGAGAGAGAGATCTGCGCAGTCTTTCTGGGAACAGAACCAGGGGCTTCCCTGTGACCAAGATATGCCCATATCTTCTCTTTCCTGGGCAGACACAATCACGGCGGCCCTAGGCAATGACTTCCAGAATGGCTTTGTATTTTCCCCTCATTTCGTGGGTTAATGGCACCAGGCTGGGGCAGGGTACCTGCCCTTGCACTTCACAGGTGTACTTTCGGGGACCAAAGTTGGCCAAGTGACAGAGCTGCTTTTTCTCTGCTCCTCTTTCTTGATGGTTTCCTCATTCTTCCCAAGATTTTCTTGACGTGCTCCATGATCTCCTTATTGGTCTTGGTCTTCGTATTCACGAGAACTTGCTCCCCAGAATCTTTCACCATTATCCAGTTTGTAACAGGTGAACCCCAAATCTGATTCCCTAAGCAAAAGCAGACTGACAGTTAAAAAGTGAACAACCCTACATAAACTTTTTTTTTTTTTAACCAATAGGGAAGCTGAAGTCCAGAGACTGAGTATTAGTGTGACATTGAGCATTAGTGTGAGAGCTGGAATTCAAGCCTGGGTCACTTGGCAGTCAGTCCGTCTGCTAGCAGGACTTCCATTTGCTCTTTACGACCCTTTATAGCCAGTGTTTCTTACTGAGAGTTTTGTCTGCCAAAAGATGAAACAAAATAATATATTTAATTAGTAACACAGAAAGAAAAAGCAATGCTGAATTAGGCGATTCTTCCATCGGGCTGATTGTTTCAAATACAATTTTTCAAAGACCTGTAGACATTGCTATAGAGACAGGTGAAGACGTACAATCTTTGCAGCGGGAAGAGGATGTATCATTGGGGCTGGCTGCTTCCAGAATAGTTAATGTAAGCTGAATAAATTTTATTTCACTTGGCAAGGCAGTGGGATGCTATTGTTCCGATTTGGGCATGAATGTGAGTTTTAGGGTCCCCCACAATTGTTGGAGTGCTTTATTAGGGTGGAGTCCTTTCGTGTATTCTACTGCTGCATAGGGCAGCTCTTTAAAAAAAATGCTTCTCTTCTGGGAAGGTCTGAATATATTTCAAATGCTGCTTCTCTTTCAAATCTTAACACCTTCACACCTTACTACTCAAAGTGTGGTCTGCTGACCTGATCAGCATCATCTGTTAACCTTTTTTAGGAATGCAGAGCTGCAGGCCCCATCCCAGACCCGCTGAATATGTATTTTAACAAGGTTCCCAGGTAGTTTATATATACATTAAAGTATGGAAAACATTGGTCTCGAGCAGTGGTTTGCAAAAGGTGGTCTCTGGACTCACAGCATTAGCATCACCTGGAAAATTGTTAGAAAATGCAAATTCTCGGGCCCCCACCCCACACTTACTGAATCAGAAAGTCTGGGGGTAAGAAAGTCCAGTTGGGGGGAGCACTAGCAGTGTTTTAAAAGCCCCCCCCCAGGTGATTCCGACGCATGCTGAAGTATGAAAACCACTCGAGAGCAGCGTTTCTCAAATACTTTTGATCATGACCCACAATGTAAAATAAATTTTACACTAACACACTCACGCACACAACTGACCTAGAAGTTTTATAAAACCATGTTTATCTTAGTATGTGTTATATACCCTGATATTGTCAGTTTTTGTCTGTTTGATATACATGTGTTTGTTTAGAGTTATGCATATAAAATTTGGTCATGACCCACTAAACTGATTACACAGGTCACTCATGGGTCATGAGCTGCAATTTGAAAAATGACACTCTTCAGCAGTGTCTCTTAATCATATTTTGTGCCATGAACCCTTTTGACAGTCTGGTGTGGCCTCTTGTCAGGATAATGTTTTTTTTTTTTTTTTTTTAATGCATATGAGAATGTACACAGGGTTGCAAAAGAATCCAATAATGTTTGTTGTCAAAATATTAAACCCATTTGTAATACAGAGATATCTTTGTTTTCTTTAAAAGTATAATAAGATTTAGTGGTGGGTCTAGTAATAACTGTCATTTCAAAGCAGTGACGAGCATAAGCATTTCAAGATATCTGTAGTACCTGTTACGTGATGTGAAAATAACTGTGATTTCTATTGTGACAAAACTACAGTTACAGCGAATAACACTGGTTTGTTGCCTACATTAATATTTGAAGAAATGCTGAATTTCACCTTAGGGTAGGTGAAAATAAACATGTGATTTTTCCCCCTTCCACCTTTATAGCCTTCCAGAATTCTATTGATGGACCCTCCATGGACCTGAGGTTAAGAACCCCTTGCTCAAGAGGAACTTTTCTTTAGAGAACAGCTCAGGCTTTAAGTTGAGACTATCAGCCAAAAATGTATCTTTCTGGAATTTTGTAGAACTTTTACTCCATTGATGTTATCCTATCTTGTTTTTTAGCACTGCAGTAATGGATTCTCTCTTAAAAATTCCTTTTTCTGTTTATTGAGATGTTGGGAGGCCATCTGGAAGCCCAAATCTATGCTGTTGATAATTCCTTCTCTAGTCTCCTCCTCAGTAAATGCCTCCATTTGCTTAAGCTGAGTTTCTGGGAGTCATCCTCAGTACCGTGGATTCTGGATTCAGACTCCATGGATTTGAATCCAGGGTCTACAATTTACTAGCTGTGTACCTTGGGCAAATTGCTTACCTTCTTGTTGCCTCTTTTTCCTTGTGAGATGGGGATGGTAGTGGTACCGATGTTAAAGGATTGTTGGGAACACTAAATGATATGTTCCCTGTTCTGCACTGAGAACAGTGCCTGGCTCTAAGTGATTAGTAAATGTTACCCATCATAATTTTCTTTGATTTCTCCCTTTCCCTCATTCCTTAAATCCACTTTATTAGGAGGTTATGTAGATTATCTCTACAAAATACAGTTGTATTTCAAATTCATCCACTTCTGTCTATTGCTATTGCCATCACCTTTCTCCAAGCTTCTGTACTTGCTCACTTGGGCTTCTAACCGACATCTCTGCTTCCTCTTGCTTTATTATTATCATCTGTTTTCCAGGTAACAACCATATGATCAAGTGTTCATGAATTAACACTCAGACATTTTTAAAAAAATGTCAGTGAATCAGTGTATTGTCTAAAATCCTTCAGTGCCTTCCCATCCTACTTTCACTATAATGCCGCCTCCTTTCCTTGACCTACACACATCCTGTGTGTTTGGCCCCTGCCTCCTCTCATACTTTCTTCTTTCTGTGCTTTCCTCCCTGTCACTCTCTATTTGTCCATTCACCTGCACTTCTGTGCCACATTGGCCCGTTTTCAGTTATTTGAGTAGGATGGGTCTTTTACATCTTAAGGCCATTACGGATGGCCCTCTTTTTGCTTGGAAGGATGGGCCCTGTCCTTCCACAGCTTCTCCTCCTCCTCCTCTGTATGTATTTCTGCAGGATACTCCTCTTTCAGTATCACTTCCTCAGAGAGCCTTCTCTAACTGCTCCACTTAAATTCGGGGGCCTAGAGTGGGAGCCTAGAGTGGGAGCCTGTTGGCTAGTTTCCTCTTCTACCAGCCTGAAGCCACCCCCCAAACACAAAAATAGTTTCCTCTCTCTTGGGGAAAAAGATAATTAACAAATTGTAATTATCAAGGACGTAACACCAAGATGAGTGTGCACCTTTTCCAGAAAGCTAACACATTATGAATATTGAGTGATTACAGAGCTCTTATAAGAAATTGCTATCTCAGAACTATGCAAGCTGGTTCTTTGATATTGGTATTGAAGAACAAAGTGTGATCTGCTCGTTAAACCTGCCTGAAATGGGGTGATGTAGTTAGGATTGGTCCTTCTCACCACTGCCAATCATTTTTGCTCCAAAGCATATAATAGAAGTCATAAAATTTCCCACTTGGAAGTAGTTGCCTGATTTGCTGATAAAACACTTACTGCCCCTCTCCACCAAAATGAATGGTCCGTTGTTGCTCAGACACAAGATAACAAAATGTCTCATAGTCAGAGGGGAAGCCAGTGTGGGTAATCTGGATGCTGGTTAATATTTGAGTTCAGAGGAAAGAGGCAGAAGAATGACCCCTTGCCTGGTCAAGACCAAATTTCTTAATATTTCGAAATTTCATCTTGTTGATTATTTTTTATTAGTCTTAGGCCAGAGGAGGAAGGCACCCCAGATTTTTGGCAGATACTTAAAGCAAGAAGGTCTTAGAAATACTGGAATCACTTTCACTGACATCTTTGTAGTTTTTCTTACAAATAAGAGACTTTCAGGAATTCCAAAGGACACTGGCACATATGCTCAACTTTGGGACAATCAGTATAAATGGGATGGCTGGCAATTCCATTCCATGCCTTGTTTGGCTGAATGGTGTTACTGATGATATAAAATGTGATCTCTTTTGGGGGAAGTCTACTTTTTTGGTTGGCATACTTTAAGAAAACCTACACATTAAAAATATTTTTGCTTCGGGCTAAGGATAATGGTAATCACTTGGAATATGATGCGTTTTAAAGTAAAGTGCTGTTTTCTAATTGCATAAAGATAAGAGATTTAATTAAAAAAAACCCACCACAATTCTGCCACCAAATCAAGCCAAACTTTTCATATTTTTCCTTATTCCCCTTTAGATGTTTCAAATGTATATCTTTTTTTCACATAGTTGTAACCATGAAGTGATAACTTTGTATTCTTACTTTTTCATGTTATAATTTAGTTTTAATTTTTAGTGGCTGTATAGCACTTCCATCAAGTAGATAATGATATATTTTTAACAATATCTTTGTTTTGTTTTAATTCCGCAGGCAGAGACATTTGTTTGGGTTAACAAAGCATCAGCACATTCCCAGAGTGTTGCCAAGGCCAAATATGAATTTTTATTTGGCAAATCTGAAGAGAAAACTCTGGATATTAGTAAGTGTTTCCCCACCCTTTCCCTCTTTTCAGGTAAAAGATATGGAATGCTACTTTTCCATCTGCATTGCTGCCTTCTTACCTCTGTGAAACTTGTTCGTTCTAATTATTCATCAAAACAGTCTTTCCAAGGTGTAGAATTTTAGAAATATAGGATGTGGGTTTCCTAGCCTGTTCTAGGTCATTTCAAATCATGTTCTTGGCTTGAAGAATTCTCAGATGTTTGAAATTTTCAGTATTAAGTAATTCTCACAAGGTTTTCTTTTTCTACATTTGCCATTGTTGAATCTGTTGACTCCTTTAATTTTTGTGTTTGTATTTAGGTACCAACATGTACTGTTAGGCAACATTTCCACAATGATTTTCAGACACTGCCATCTTAAGTTTGGAGATGACCATAGCTCTTGTTTAAGAAAGTATTGATCGAATCTGTTTATAAAATTCTAGTATTCTAGAATTATAAGCAACATCCTTGAGGCCTGAGACAGATAAATTTAAATCATATGGAAGAATGATTACTAGTCTTAGTAATAGTAATACTATTAACTAGCATTTATTGAGTGCTGTATGCCAGGCACTGTGCTAAGTGCTTTGCATGCATCATCTCATTTAATCTGCACAATGACCCTATAAATTGCTACTATTATCCCTGTTTTCTATTTGAGGAAACTGAAGTACAGAGAGGTTAAGTAACCTTCTCGAGGTCACACAGTCATTTATACAACAGAATCAGGACTTTATCCCATGACTGACCTCAAAGCTCATATTCTCAACCTGTTGAGGCAGTTAATTTTTTAGAAGGGTTTTTCTTAAAGAAGGTGCAAGATAAACATAAAAACAGCTTTTCAGAAGTTTAAACATTTAGATGTACTTGTGGAAGACTGATAACAGGGATTAGCATGTCCTGGGAGTTAGATAGGAAAGGGATACTGATGTGGTTTAGAGCCCAGGCTCTGGAGTTCGACTTCTTGAGTTTGAATTCTGGTCTTATTATAACTTACTATCTGTGCAACCTTGGGTCAGTTATCTAACCTTTTTGTGCCTCAGTTTTCTCATCTGTAAAAGGGGATTGTGATACTACATGTCTCAGAATTCTTTTGAGGATTAAATAAGTTAACATGTAAATATCTCAGTACCGTCTTTGGTACATAATAAATATTATAAAAGTGTTTGCTGTTCTTATTATTTATTACAGTAATTGTCATCATCATACCCCTGACTTTTGAGGTTGACATTTAGAAGTATAATCCTGACTTTCCTCACCTCTGTCTCTGTCTGACACTGATTTCTGTTTTGGTACACAGGGAATCTGATGTTCAGTTGAAAAAGCCAAATAGTAATTGTACATTATGACTTGGATATTAGATGGGATTCTATAATTGCCACCATAATATATTGTTGGGACTACCAAGAAGACAAAATATACAGAG
This sequence comes from Cabassous unicinctus, assembly GCA_029593785.1. Classification (NCBI taxonomy): domain Eukaryota; kingdom Metazoa; phylum Chordata; class Mammalia; order Cingulata; family Chlamyphoridae; genus Cabassous; species Cabassous unicinctus. The sequence continues at coordinate 9,293 of JAQZBX010083011.1, forward strand.
CCGTTTTATAATTCCCTTTGGCTTAATAAAATGAATATTTATTAGGTATGTGAATAGTTGGGAACTCTAAGATGCGGTACATAGCAGCTAATTTATTTTAAAAAATCGTTATCATTCTGCTTTTAACAGTGTCCCAATTTAGAGGAGAGTATGTTTCATAAAATATCTCTTATACTTACTATATAGTATAGTCATTTATGCTACTTATCATGTACCTACCTATTCTGAGCTTGTGGCTTTGGAAATCTAATCATCTATTCACTATTTCTCAGGGGATACAGATTATGATTAACCCAAGACTGTTTATAACTTCTTGGCATAACCATAACTTTGGATGCCACTTATGATTTTTGTGTTGATTAAACTTTCTCTGACTTTGATAAAACATGTGTTTTACTTAGCTGGATAGATATAATATCAAATGTCTACATAGTCCTCTGTCTTAATGATGGGTAAGTTTGGTTCTTCCTTATTTATGGCTTTTGAGTAGTTTTCTTTGTAATACTGTCTATGATTTAGCGTATCTGAGACAAAACCAAAATGACACTTTAAACCTTCCGCCTCTTATTTGCTTTGGTAGAACTTGTCAGTGGTATTTCTGTTTCTAGTGTGATGTTATTGTGCAAGTGTGAAACTATGCATGGATTTGTCAAGCAAATATATTTAATGACTGCTAGTCATCTGTGCCATGCATTGCGAGGCTGCAAAGAATCAGGCGACATGGTTCTCGCCTTTTAGGAACTTATTCTTTGGCCTGGGGAAAATGACGTGTCTCCAAATGACAGCAGTGTAAGGTGGTATATGCTGAATATGTGATTAAATTTATTAGGGACACAAAGGAGAGAATGGGCACTTCCATCTGGAATGGTGATGACTTCATGGAGGGGATGGAAGTTGAACTTCGTCTTAAAGGATGACTAGTATTATTATGATTAGTAGAATTTTGGGGGAGGGCATTTCAGGTAGAGGGATGGTATGGGCAAGGGTGTGGTGGCAGAAAATAGAAATTGTTTGAGGAACAGGGAGTAGACCAGTGTGGTTGGTCTGTAAAACATATTAGTGGGAGGTAAGTTTAGAAAGATAACCATTTATACCGGGGCCAAAGATGCAGGGCCTTGCAAAGCAAGTTACTTGCATTTTAGCCAAGTAAACAGTCAGGAAGTGACTGACTTACTGTTTCAGATAAATTAAGGGGAATTGATCTGGAAACTGGAATAAGGGCAGCAGAAGCAAGTTTATATTGGCCTTGGGAAATTCTCTTTCTGTATCTTCCCAGAGAAATGATGGCACATTGTATTGTTTCAGAAAGGCCCTTGAAATCTTTATATAGAACATTCATCTGCCCTTAGAACAGTCCTCATCAAATTCAGAACTATAGGGAAAGGTAGTAGAGAGCGTAGGTCAGCGTTTCTATTGGAATTTAGTGGGTAGACATCTCTTCCCATACAAAATTTCTTTTTTTTTAATTGTCCAGTAAATAAATACTGGAAGCTGTTACCAGATTGTTTACTGTCTCTGTGTTAGGTGTTGGCCTGTTCCTGTAACTTGCATACTCATTCTTGACATAGTGCCCTAACTAAGTCCTCCAGAAGCAGCCTGCTGGAGAAATAGATATACTGACAGTTACTTTTGAATACACCCCTAGAAATGCATAGGTGGCAGCACCGCAGATGTGATAACCTAGTAGTGGCATAGCCAGGTCAGGCGGGCCAGTCGGATTATGATTTTTGAATAGACCCAAGAAATGTGCTGCTGCTCTAGGGTGAGAAGGCTTAGACTTCGCCAGTGTACAGTGATTTACATGGGTTGCGGTGGTAGTTTCTAGGAAGAACGATTCGAGATCACTTGCAAGCTGTGGCTTGTCGACCCTAGGCTTAGCATAGTTCAGATGCTTTTGAATCAGTGACACAGAGCTTAGGGTGTTTCGGAGAACATGTGATCAGTGGGAAGAGTCTCTCTGCTGGGAATTAAGAGCTCTGGATTCTCATTATCTGTTCATCAATGTAGTGAAAGGAAAGAGGTAACCATGCTTCTCTGGTTTTCCTGTTTCCTGCTACTTCCTGGGTGTTGTCTCAGCTTTCAGAAGCTTTTCAGGGGCTAAGGCAGTAGGAGGTAATTGTTGAGAAGCTCTGGGCTAAAGGAATTTGTATGTCATCAGTCGTGCTGTGACTCTGGCTCTCCTGGAGGTGCTTCGACCTACAGAGGTTAAAAAGAGGTACCGCAGGAGCCTCATCAGGGGCCTGACCAGGAGACTTGTGCCCATTAGAGATGGGTGACAGCACCCCGCAACTTCCCTCGCCACACACTTCCCCTCTGGGTTGCTGTGCTCGGGTGACTGGCATGGCTTTTCTAAACTAGTCAGATGAGGTACACTTTGGCAGAGGGGTGGCTTTGTTTTGGGAAAGTACATTCTTTGAAGAGTTCCAAGAGCTTTAGATGGTCAAGGTGAGTGTGTGTCTATGTATCTTTTTTTTGGGTCACAATTCAGAAGGAAGAAATATTTGAGGAAGTCTTTGACGAAGCGTACGACCCAAGCGGCCTACGGAAGTGTGTGAGAGAAAGTGAGCGGGCACAGGGGGAGGCATGTAAGGAGAGTTTATAGAAGCCCCCCTCCTGCATTCTCTACTGATTCATAGACTTTCTGAGAGAAATAAGTGAGGGAAGAAGCTTCAGCGATATTGAAGAACTTGCCCCAGGGCCCATAGTTGAGATGCCTTAGAATCAGCATCTAAACTATGAGACGAAAGTTCAGGATCCCTGGTGGACTCTGTGGAGACACCTGGGCTTTAGTGGAGTCTAAAGTGTGTGGTGAGGTGAGATAAGGGCCCTGAGGGGTCACTGAGTTGTGTGGAGAGCTTTTGAAAGACCTCCACATATGCTCCTAAGCTTGCCTTTTAGGGTTTGTGTGCGAGTTTGTGAAACGTGAAGACTGCCCTTGTTACACCTTCCTGCTGCCCTCCAGTTTACTGAATGCTTACTGAGTGGCGGCAGCCCAGCACGAGACCTGGCCTAAGGTGGCAGCCAGCAGACAAGCGACTTAATCGTGCTTTGCCTCAGTTTTCTTCACCTGTAAAGTAGAGATAATGCTAGTAACCTCTTCGTGGAGCTGTAGTGGAAAACAATGAGATTTAAGTACAGAGCTCCGCCTTGGCACGTGGTACCCGATCGCTGTTTAGCTGTTAGGAAACCAGCTTGTATCATCAGATTAGCAGAATATTTGTGTTGGAATAAGCATGAGAGGTCATCTTGTCAAACCTTTGTATTTTATGGGTGAGGAAACTGAGGCCAAGAGAATGAAAGAACTTGCCTAAACTCTTTGGACAGGCTTGGAACTGTCATCTAGGTTTCCTGGTTCTGAATCCTGTGTTTGATGTTTTATACTGCCTGCCCCCGTAGGAAAACAGACTCTCAGGGCTGGGAAGGCTTAAAAGTCATCTGAGCTCACCTCCTTGAGATGCTTGTTTATAACTGCTTGTGTTTTTAGAATGGCATCTAAAATCAGAATAAATAGGCTCTGAGGGAGGCCTTCAGGGCTACTTCTGTGTGATACCTAATTATTAAAGGAAAGAGGAAGCAGACTGTTTCCACATTGCCTCTCTCCTACCTTCACCTGACTTGTTCTGGGTCCATCATTAAAAGGCAGTTCTCAGGGAGCGGATGTGGCTCAAGTAATTGGGCGCCTGCCTCCCACATGGGAGGTCCTGGGTTCGGTTCCCGGTGCCTCCTAAAGAAGATGAGCAGATGCCGCAAAGAGCAGATGCCGCAATGAGCAGATGCCGCAACGAGCAGATACTGCAACCAGCAAGATGCCGCAACCAGCAAGACGCCGCAACCCAGCAGACGCTGCAACGAGCAGATGCCGCAACCAGCAGGCACCACAGATGCCGCAGATGCCACAACCGAGCAGACGCCACAACCAAGCAGATGCCACAACCAGCAGACACTGCAGACGCCGCCATGAGCAGACACCGCAATCACCGCAACCAGCAGGGAGTGGAAGTAGCTCAAGCAGTTGGGCACTTGCCTCCCCCATGGGAGGTCCTGGGTTTGGTTTCTGGTGCCTCCTAAAAGAAGATGAGCAGACAGTGAGCAGACAGATGAGGGAGCCATGGGGGCAGGGGAGGAGATAAATACATAGATAGCTAGATAAATAAATATT
>JAQZBX010083012.1:0-13461 GCA_029593785.1 Cabassous unicinctus
ATGTAGTTTTATCATATATTAAATTTGTATTTATACTAGATTCTGCTTATTCACTTTTTATTCTATTTCCATTGATCTAGATAATCTCTATTTGGCACCATATCACACTTTTAATTATTGTAATTTTATAGTTTGCTTTAATATTTTAGGTGAATTATCTATACATTGTTCATTACTCATAAATAATTGTTCTTGTTCGTTGATTCTTTCAAGTGAGCTTTCCTAAAATTTTGTCAAGCCCTAAAACTATTCTCATTGTTATTTTCACTTAAATCATATGAGAAGTATAAATTAATTGGAGCAGAGTTGATAGCTTCATAATATTGAATCTTCAGTATTCAAGAGATCATATGTCTCTCCATTTATTCAAGACTTGTCTCTCTAAGAAAAGTTTTAGTGATTTTTTCATGTGCTTCCTACACATTTGTTGTTACGTTTCTGGGATATATATATACATACATGGGATATACATGCATACATACATATACATATATATCATGATTTTTTTCCACCATCTTTTCTAACTATGGTTATTGCTGGCATGGAAGAAAATCCATAAATTTCTACTGATTGTAACTTAATTCATTTGGATTTTCTAGAGTTAAAAAATCACATCAGACAATAATGAATATCTTGTTCTCTTATCCTGTAATTACACCTTGTTGTTCATGGACTAAAGATTACAGAAATCCATCACTAAATAATGGCGTTAGCAGGCACCATGTACTATTTCTGACTTTGGCTCGCATGACTCTAATGTTTCACCATTAAACATGATGGAACTCAGTTGAATAAGACATTATCACAATAAAAAACTATTTATCCTTAGTTTATTGAGGGTTATATTTTTTAATAAGGATTCAATGTTGAATTTGTCCAGTATAATTTCAGTATTGCATCAATCAGGGATTGGCCAGGGAGCAGAATCTGGCCCCCGTAATCCCGGATAAAGGGTTTGCTATAGGAGTTATGGGCTCACACAACTGCTGGAAGAGCTGGACAGACTAGAGTAGCGAGTGAGCATGGAAGATGGCAGCTCGAAGCACAGCCAGTGGCCCTCCTCCTTGCGTGTTTGTCAGTCTGCAGCTGCCTCTAGAGACTCTGTCCTTCCTCATGCCCAGCAAATCTCATGTGGGTGCTTCCGACTGGCAAATTAATTCTAAGCAGAGTGGTAGCCCCTGGCTTTTCCTCAGGACACCAGGAGACCATAAAAGGGCCCAGAATTGACACCAAGTAGATAACTATCCAGCCCAGTTTATTAGTTATTGAGATGAACATACAGTTTTCCTTTTAATATGGTGAATTGCATTAATGGATTTTCTGATATCAAACTGTGTTTGAAATAAAAACTTGTCTTGGTATATTTTTAAGTAAACTGCTAAATTTAATTTATTAAAACTGTATTTTATTTATTTTATTTTTTGATTCACTTTTCATTACATTGATCACAAGAGAAAAATTTGAACAATCCAAAATTGTCATGGCCAAGAATAATTATATATTGTTGTCCTGACTTGGAATCATTTAGGTTTGACACTTAGCCTTTGAACAAAATACAAAACAACAACAACAGCAAAATAACCCTACATTCCGTTAGAGCCTAACGGTCAAGTATTGAACATTTCTGAGCTAGTCTCACCTGGGATATCTCCTGAAGATATATAAAAATGTCACCAGGATAAGAATGTGTGATGCTCATCCCCACACAAGAAGGGATGCTGGAAAAGGATAACACATTGAACTGATTAGCAAGTGATGTTTTCATGTATTTACCAGCAATCTGAGGCAGACGTGAATGCACAGGAATGTTTGGAGGATGATCCTGGTTGGAAAACAGTTCAACATACCCATAGTCCCATCAGATGCTATGACATTGAACAGCATAAACATCTGTTTATGCTCCATTTATTTTACTTATAGTAAAAATTTTTTTTCTATCTCACACATGACTGAACACATATTTTGCTTTAAAATTAACAGTCACAATTGAAGAAACAATGGCTTATTTTTCTGCTCAAGTGACCAAGCTACTGAATTTTAAAGCTTCAACACATGTTACATCTTATTATTTTCATTGAACAATAAGACCTTCTATTTTGATTATTCTTGGTAAACGGTAATTTAGTTTCTCTGCTGGCTTTCAAATGCCATTCACGACAGGTGACTTGGCATGGCGGCAGCTGCTTTCAGGGCGTTAGGTTAAATGAATCCTCGTTCCCAGTGCAATCTTTCATTGAAAGTCCACCCATCAGAGCTTCTCTATCATGGCCGGCCAAGGAGTCCTGCTTTGGCCAGCAGGCTTTCATTCTGCTGAATGTGAGACTTCCAAAATCTCAGGCGTATTCTTTGTGTCATTTTTAAATATTTCTGTAAGCTATGTTCTGAACCGGTGGTCTCTTCGGGTTTTACTTCTTTTGTGGTGAAGTCTTTAACACAGTCTAAAAAGCAGGTTTCTGTAAGTTTATTGTAGATTCCAAGAAATTCTTAAACTGTTTTGTCTGATCAGATTCTGGTATTTGTGCAGCCATATTTTTTTTTTTTTTTAAGATTTATTTTATTTATTTATCCCCCCACTCGTTGTTTGCACGCACTATCTTCTCTCTATGTCTGTTTGTTGTATGCTCTCTGTGTCTGCTTGTCTTATTTTAGGAGGCACCAGGAACCAAATGGGGGACCTCTCCTGCGGGAGGGAGGTGCTCAAATGCTTGAGCCACCTCCGCTCCCTGCTTGTTGTGTCTCTCATTGTGTCTCCTCTTTTTGTCTCCTCCTTGCATCATCTTGTTGCATCAGCCCTTTGCATCAGCTCACTGTCTTGCTCATCTTCTTTAGGAGGCAATGGGAACCAAACCTAGGACCTCTCATGTGGGAGGCAGGTGCCCAACTGCTTGAGCCACATCTGCTCCCCCAGCCATATTCTTTTGGTATGATTATTAGTCACCTTTTCTGATGCATGAAGTTCCTTTCTATTCTGAAAAAATGGTTGTCCAGCCTTTGCTTGAATGTCTCCAGTGAGGCTGGATGTCAGGGTCTCACATCCCATACCAGAGGCAGGCTAGAGGTTGCACTGCAGGTCAAATCTGGGGGCAACAGGCCGGGGTCAGAGTGGGCGCTGCGGCTGCTGGATGTAAAACTGTAATTTACTTAGTTGAGGTTTGGCATTGTATTTATGAGAGAGTTCTGCAATTGTATAGTATTGTTGTATCTTTGTCTGATTTTGCTACCAAGATTACAACTGCTTTATAAAATAAATTGGGAAGGTTTCCATCTTTTTCTGATTTCTAAAAGAATTTAAATTTATCACATGGGAATTACCTGTTGCTTGAGAATTAAAAATAACTTGCATATTATATCTGGGCCCAATATCTCTTTTATCATTTTTTTCTTTCAATTTCATTAGTAAATACTGTTTTGTGCTCTTCTCAATTTAATCAATATCAACTACAACAGAAAAAAAAATCTTCCAAAGCTGAAAGCTACATTAATGCAGAAAAGACTGATGCCTAGACATGTCAGGATGAAAATTTTAAATTTGAAAAATAAAGGAAAAATTCTACTGCATTTCAGCCAAAAAACATAGATTGCCTCTAAAGGAGCAAAAATTAGACTGATCTCATGTTTAACTATAACATTAAATTAGAGAAAACAATGTTTCCTTTTGAGAGAAAGTTATTTCAGAAGAGCTCTACATTCAATTAAATTGTTGTTTACATATGAAAGCAACAGAAAAACATTTTCATATATGCAGGGGCTCAGAAACTACACCACTCAAATACCCTTAATGAAGAATTTCTCAAAGATTAGCAGATGCATCAAAATAAACAATAAAAGAGATAAAACAAGCAATTAAAGAAAGAGGAAATGATAATACAAAAGAATTGGGACAAGTATCAAGGGAAGTTCAACATTGCATTACATTCAAATATTTGTTAGAAATATTGATGCGTACCTAATACAAATGTCAAAAAAAAGCCTTAAAAGAGATGCCTAACATAAAATACTTTCAAATTTTAAAGGTAAACATTAGTAGAATTTAAAACAGTGTAACAGGACAAAGATTGAAAAGGTGTATAATAGTCAAGAAATTGGATATAAAGCAATACGTTTTTTTAAGTCACCTTTGGCAAAGGAATAAATCTATATGATTAGTTTATAAGATACTTTGATAACAGTCCAAAATTTTTCTCAGTGCAAACTTTATGAACCAGTTTTCCATAATTAGAAATTTGTCCTAGGAATAAGAGATAACATCCAAAGATTTATATCCAAGGGTAAGGTTTGCACTCTCTCATTTAAAGTAGCAAAAAATATAGATCCATCATCTCTCTCCTACTGGTCTAATTAATTAAAGCTCTACTGATCTTATTTTCTGCAATGTTGCTTCTTTTCTTATGGAAACTTAAAAATCCTCCTGCATTTTTAGTTTATTAGCTCTTCCCTTTTCTCATTTGTCTACTTTTAAACTTTGTCCTATTTTTTAGATGACTTCCCTTTGTTTCAGTTTATGGCGTTGCTCTCTCATCCATCTGTTATTTCACAGAGATCAGGTTCTCTTGCATTGTGTTTAAAACGCACTGCACGCGCGAGCTGCCATTTCCTTCAATACGGCTCCATTTGCACCATAACCAGTAGCACGGCCTCGGGATGTTGTAGCAAGGGGATGGCACCCTTCTCTAGGCTCCAGTCCTGAGGCTGGCTTTCCATCATTTCTGCATTTCCACAGGAATTTATTAATAGGTCGACACCCTTCTAATGGTGCTATCTACAGCCGTGATGGGAGTGTGATGACTTCAGCAGCAGTGTGAAGATCAGGTAACAAGGATGTTCACACCTTAACCTGGAAACCCATTCACAGGACCTGCTTTAGACAGCTGAAGGCCGCCAGTGCAGCATAGCAGAAACGAGTTGGCTTCTACAATGGAATTTATTAACTTTATAAGCTCAGAGTTCCAAGGCTGGGGAAAATGTCCAAATCAGGGGATGCTTCCAAAGATTGGCTGCTGGCGATGCTGGACTCCTGCCATGGGACAAGGCACAATGTGGCTCTGCTGGTGGCTGCCTTCTCCTCCAGGCTCGCTTTCTCCCAAGCTCAGCTGTGGGCAATCAGGCACATGGCAGCATCCACTCTTCTCTCCCCTCTCCTCTAAGCCTAGTTGCTAGTTCTGCTTCTGGATGTTCCTTCTGTGGCTTTTCTCTCTCCCCAGTTCATTGACTTCGACTTCTGGAGACTTCTCTCTGTCATTTCAGTTTTTTTCTGTGTCTATGGACTTTTTTTTCCCCCTCCATTTATAAAGGACAACAGTAAGAGGATTAAGACCCACCCTGGGTCATGCCTCACTGAAGTTATCTAATAAAAAAGAAGGTCCTTTCACTGAATCTAATAAAAAAAAAATCCCCTCTACAATGGGTTTACAGACACAGGAATGGATTTATTTTAAGAACAGGATTTTCTGAGGTCCACAAAAGACTCAAACCAGCACAGGACCACTAAAATATTCTGGGGGAAAAAGATAATGATGGTCCAAACTAAAACTATTTCAATGGAATTAAGAAGAGAGGCTATTTTGAGAAGCCTGTACACTTTTCAACAACTCAGGATCATTATTTTGTGCATTGACTGCAGGATGAGACAGTAGCCCTGTTGGATTTCCATCCACAGAGCCTGGCAGGGCACCTGGCACATGATAATAGCTGCTACTTAATAGCTGAGTGAAAGACAGACCTTCATAATCTATCAACACGTTGCTAATCTTTCTCATCTTGATATGATCTTTTCCAGGCCATTGTAAGTGCTTTGAATATAGAAATAGCTAAAGAAATCTCTCTCACTTGTTCTCTAAGTCCTCTTTACCCATATGTATTTAACTACATGACAAAAACAGTAGAGAAATATAGCAAGAATATGCTTTATCAAACAAAGAACTAAAACTGTTCATGTATTTCTATGTCAGAGATACCTTTTGACTTTACTCCTTCCTTCAGCATCAGTAGCACGTCCCATTCATTATTTCCTCCTGACAATCTGCCTGAATTGTCTGTCAATTCTACTATTCATTAGCAAAATACTGGACTCATTTTTTCCTCCCCCAGGATCTTTTATAGCTTTAATAAATGTAACTGATGTTATTAACAGCAAGGTCCGTATAAACTAGCCATATTTTATTCCTTAATTCATGAAGATATATCCTACAATCATGCAACTCTGTATTCCACACCAAAATATTTGTATATATTTTACTGTAAAATATATTCATTTGTAGTGAAAAACAGCTGAGTGGAAATCTGATTAAAAAACAACTGTAATTGATTTCACATGGTTCTGTTAATTGTCATTCTTTCTACCATATTCTCCATTCTATTTATTTTGATCTGATATGATTACAATATTAATCTCAAGGAGATTTACAGGGATTCAAATGTTTAAGATTAAAACCATAAGTTAAAGTCACTTCTTTACCCATACTCTCCATACTTGAACCTAACGAAAGCAAAGATTAAATATAATTCTTTCTTATATTTGGATAGTGTATTTAATGCACTTTGCCTGAACAATGTGTCTATTATGACAAAGCACTGCGATATTTTATGAATGGGTATTGAAATACAATTTTCTTTTACTGTTCAGGGAGAGAAATCAAATCCTTTTTTATAACAGCTAGGTTTTATTGTTATATCAAAAGTTCATTTGTGAACATAAGGGTTTCTGTGATCAAAACCAAAACAAAGCATTGTTATAAAGTGCTATTTTTGCTATAGTGAGGTATAAGGGACAAAAAAAAAAAAAAATCTAGATTTGGAATATATCCCAGAGCTCAAGGAAGAAAAGAATTTTTTGAATTGTAAATATTTTATATGGTAGAATATCTGTTCCTAGTCCTAGGTATTTAAGTTAGAGTATTTATAATTTAAACCCTATGTACTTCAATTTACATAGAAAATGCAGATTTAACTGATTATTAAAGCAAATATAAAAGCATAAAAGCCACGAAATACACAGAGGGAAAGGCAGAAAGAGCAATTTGGTTGCACCAGAAAGTCTGGGCCAGGATGCTACTGATTTAACAAAAAAATTAGCCTTAGGCTTCTTGGTAGCCAAGTTAAAAAAAATGTATTTTATGAGTTACACAGGCTTTCTTTATATAAAGAAAGACACTAATTAGACAAACTTCCTCCCAGTACTAAACTCTAAAAAGAGTTAGTCATCTGGGTCTTTACAGTGAAGATTAGAATGAAATAATAGCTATTTTTTAAATAGAAATTTTATAATATTTTCGGAAAAATTGAGGACGTTATGGAAATTTAAACTAGGGTATGGAAATGTAAGCTGTATTTTTAAGGCAAATATAAACTTTAGTTTGCTAATTGGATTTTCATGGCTTCAAGTCAACTTTGAAATGTCAACATTTAATATAATATCTTTAAACATTTACATTTGCATAACCTTTCTTAAGCAGAAATTCAAAGGCGGGGGAGTTACGGGAAGAGCAGGGAGGTGGCGGTAATATTTACTGCACGACTTCTAAGGTCCTGGTGGCGCTACGTTAGACACACACCAAGCCAACTGCATCGACCACAGCATCCTTGTGGTAATTTTTTTGTTACTTTTCTCTGGACTTATGAAGGGGCTATATTAAAAAATGATTCTAAATGCTTGAGAATATGTGCAGCAAAAATACGACCCGTATTTCCTAATCAGTCTCTTAGTTTTTACACAGAGCAGCATATCGGTCTCTATCAAAATATGTGGTTTATTGTGTATAATAATTGTAAATGTCCTTATCAACATAGTGAGCATTTGATATTTACAACATGGACAAAATACTAGGTATTTCCTTCCAGAGAAAGAGACATCTATATTTAACCTATTTGAATGTATATTTAGCTCTATATATTAATTATAAAATAATCTCCTTGAGGAAAACATTTTGACAGTGAAAGGAGGTACAGGGATAGCAATGTTTTCTCCTTATATATAAAGAATATTTTCAAAAACATTTCTTTGTGGTCCCACTGTTTCATCAGGTATTTTCTAAACTTTTCACTTTCAGCTGCTAAACTTTTCTCTTTCAGCAACTAAAAGAGAATCTGAGAACACAATATTCTTAAGCCCAAAACACTGCAGCAGCAGAAGAAACGGCACCTGTAAACCATCTAGGGAGCTGCTAACTTCTAGTGCTTCATTTCAGTCTCGTTATTTACAAGGTGCACTACTACGGACTTTGTGCCCAGATGTTTCCATTGGCAAAATGTGACGGCCACCAAGGTAGGCAGTTCCAACAACAATCACTCATTGATGGAATTTCACACTGAATTCACAGCACCTTCGTAACATTAGTACATGATGTCATCACCCTTTGCCTCATCATAACTATAAAAATGCCAATACGAGTTGCAACAAATTACTGCAGGCAATTGCTGAGTTCTAGAGACCTCTCAGTGAACACCTGGGCTGGCTCAGAACCTAGGAGCTTTCAAAGTTTCATTACCAGATGTTTGTGGAACAACTTATGCATGTATGGAAAACATACTTCTTTTTTTCATTTGCATGAATATTTACCAGATCTTTGAAAGTAGTGGAAACATATGTTTCAAGAAAAAAAGTTAACTAATAAAAGTTTAAGAAATCTTTTTATTAAAATCAGCATGGTTAGTCTTAACAATCGTGAATTGAATCTGCATAATTATGTTTGTACGCAACTAATCAGTTAATATAACAAAGCACATCTTCAAAAATGAGGTAAGTGGTATGGTGATTATAATTTTATTGGGTGATGAAAATAAGAATTTATGAGTTTTATTAATATTAAAATTTGAAAATAAGTTACTTAAGTGTCTGCATAATTTTGCATTTTTAGAATAATATTCATTTTTAAACTATGTCTTCCTTTTCTTAAATATCCTACATCCTCCTAGAAAAAGACACAGAATGTTTACAATTTCTGTGTATGTGTATTTTCACCATTAATTTAACATAATGCTACATTATATTTTTGAAAAGTTGTACTTTATGATTCAAATAAAAATTTTTTTAGAAAAACCTTTATATGTAACTTCAAAATAGTTCTCAACCATAATGAGATGATGACTAGGAAGGAAATCACTGCTAATTGTTTTGACAGGTCCATGTTTTAGGGGATTCTTATTCTTAATGCAAGGAAGGTAATGACCGCTAATTTTTTAATGAACAGAAACGCCGTCCTGTTAAAATAAGCAGGACCCCTCGTTCTTAGAGTCAAACTACTGCTCCCGTTGGAATTTAACATGTTTTGTATGAGGAGCTGAACTGGGCCTCATATACCTCCTTCTTGCGACTACAAGGTGTTGTTAAAACTATTAACAGTTGTCTGGTAATTGCTAGATTCTCGGTGTTTTTGTTTTGGTAAAAAGCAGTCGGAATTTATCCAGGTGTTAAAGCTATATTAAGTCTTGTGTAAAATCAAAGGGCATTCTATTAGGATTGCGTTTTAGGATTTAAATAAATTAAGATTCATAAAGACCGAAATATTAAGAAAATATGTTTCTGCTACTCACTAAATGAAGAGCTGAGTGAATGGAGTATTTTTTTTACTCTCCTGCCTTGTTTAAGAAGCAAACATTCCACGCGAAATGAGAGTTACACATACCATGAAAACAGACCTGTTCACTATTAGGGTGTAAACAGAGTGGGTGCCAGAACCACTCACTCACTAACGGGCTGGACGGCAGCTTTGAAATGACCAACCCCTCTGCAGCTTCAACACTGCGGAGCTGGCTCCACTGGCCTGCACTGGCACTGCTGTGACGTTCACGCTGTGGGGAGCCGCTCTACGCCGCGGCCAGGGCAGGCGTCCTGTGCGCATCTCCAGGGAGGCGTGGACCAGAGACACTGAGTGGCACTGTGGAGCCCACAGTCTCTCATCCCTTGTTTGTTGTAAGGCTTGAGCCCAAGGGGCTGGGACAGAATACCACATGAGTATAGTGCCCTGTGTTTGGTTAAGAAAATGTAAACATCTCTCTGTTGCATTTGTTTTTTACCCGAAATGATCCTTAGAGTTTCATCTAGACCCAAAGGCAAACTAACCGAGTACCTCTTAGTGCCTATGTTAAAAATGAGCTGCGATTTGTTTTCAGTCCTTGGGACATTTTTATACTCCCATTAAATAAAAGAAATAATCACAAAGGAAATTAAACCACAAAGAAAATATGTTAAAGCCATGTTAAGCGTCTGACCTAAATATAATAAAACAAAGGAAATACATGATTGCGGTTAGAGCTTGGGCTCTAAGCCGTCTACTGCATTTACGGCACACAGCAGCGTGGCACCAAGATGTTAGAGAGACTCTTAAGCTGTATTTCCTCAAAGCAGCCTAATTGGAAGAAAAGTGAGAGATTCACTGTCTTGTCCCAATGCGTTCTTCATTTGAAGTAAAACTTGCAGGTTTTTAGAAATGTCAGTAGTGTTGAAAAGGTGGGAAATGACGATTTGGAAACATTTGCTAATTATATCCCTTCGGTGTGCAAATATAATTTCCACTAAAAAAAAGTTGAACTTCCACGGGTAGTGCAAGTGGCTCAGGTCAATGCACTGTGAAGGGTTTGCCTTCGCAGGCGCTCTGGTCAAAACCTCCTCCCGTGCCAAGACTCCCACCCCTTACGCTTCCCAAAGAATGGAACAATTAAAGGAGTTCAACGCTGGTACCCAAGATGCCCCAGCCGGTAGTCTGCCTAGAGTGACCTTCTACCATGACAGGTTAGAGCTAATATACCACATTTGTGCCATGCTCCATTTGATGCCCGTAAGCCCAGACATTAATGAAGGCAAGCAGACACATGCCTCACTAGCAATCTTTGTTTATACCTGCGGGGGAGGTCCTGGCATTTTACGCGGCTGACTCTCTGGCTTTGCCCGTTGCATGACTATGCCATCTAGAATTGAACCTTTAGGATTTTAGCCATTCCAAAAACGTAGTCCAGTCCAACTTGCCAGTAGTCATGTACACATTAGATCATATGATAAAGTAGAAGTTATTCATTGGCAATGAAGATGTTCAAGTTATGAGAAGATGAGCACACTGGCTTTATGATTACCTGGACACACAGTGGGTGTGCTATTTGTGCCGCCTATCATTCTCCGATTAGTAAATTGGACTGCTATGAATCAGGCCTGCGCTGCATAACCTAAGCCAGTCGGTCAGTTAAGGATCCCTCTCATGCATGGGTGAGTGAGTGAAGAAGCCCACTGCAATGGGATACCTTGTCCCTGTCTAAGACAGCACATTGCGTCTGCTCCAAGGAGAGGATGGAAGAATTAGAGCGTTCTGCTATCCCCTTGGCATGACTCTTATAGAACTTTATAAATGTGACTCTGGGAAGTTTGTTTTTCTTGAAACAGTGCTTTGATAATATCTTCAATTTTCTTATCTCTTTGCAAATATTTTTTTTTACATGTATTCTATCCTTTAATTGCGTTTCATGTTTTCTTCCTAGATTCAGATGAGCTGATTATTTGGGGGGTGGGGAAAAACAACTAGGAAAATTACAAGTGGAATGGAAGAAAGAAAAACCAAGCTCTTTGTTTGAGTGCCTATTTTCTCATTATTAAATTTAACCCTTATCTGAAGGTGCCCTTAGAAACTGCACCCAAGCAAGCAGGAGTGTGACAGCGCAGCACAATGTGCCTGTGTAGACGGAGAGTCATTCCACCCAGAAGGAGGCCACCAGGCTGTGCTGCCCAGCACTGGACGCATGCGCCAGAATCTTCACTCAACAGCCCTGCAAGTTCAGAGAGACGACCCGTGGGAGAGCTCACGGACAAAATTAGACCTGGGAGCTTCCGGCCCCTTAATTAAATGCAAACTGCTTTCTGCAGTGACCGGGCTCCAATTAGAAGACAAGTTCAAAGAAAACCTGAGCGTAGTGACCTGGGCCAGCCCAGAACCTTGCACGCAGCCCCGGCTCTGCAGAGCGCAGCCTCGAGTGAGCCTTCTGTATCTACCTTAGCAGCGACAAATTAAAGTCCTGTAAACCGTGCAGCCCTGAGGGCAGGTTTCTTTTCTTTGTTGGTTTTTCCCCTAAGTGGTCTAATTCACATACATGAATCACACATAAATACAGTTCTAGGGGAGACTATTTCCCTTGTCTTCCCACAAAGCCAGCCACAAAACCGAGGTCTAAGATGTTCACACACTCCAGAAAATACTCACACCAAATCAGTGCTGGCACGCCATGAGCTGTTCCTATAAAGCCAATGGTCTCAAATAAAAATGGATATACTAGGAAAATATTATGGCACATTGTGCTGCTATGTGGCTCCAAATTCTCAATGTCGTGAATCTTCTCAAAGCAGAATGTATAAATGATTTCTTCAGAATGTCACTTGAGATTTGTTCCCCCATCACTCTACTTAAAATTAGTATAGCCCATTCATTTTTAAGTCAGCATTTTCAAAAAGGATCGATTGAAACTTGAACGGGTAGAGGGAAAAATGTTTCCACTTCTACCAGACTTAAAAGAAAAGTTGGACATCTTTTCCTATTTTTCATATTAGCATTGTAATATAAAACATCTGTAATAATTTAGTCAATTAAATACATTAAAACAACAAATAAAAGAAGCTGCACTGAATAAAGTACTGAAGACCCCATGCAGCTGCCTGTTCTCTTCCCAACAAGCAGCTCAAGCGCTGAGTAACTGTGTTGGCAGGGAAGGAACCAACGGGCAGGACTGCGGGCTGCTGCCTGCTGGTGTGAAAGCCAGCCTTTATCTACCCTCCACCTTCGTAACAGAACGCTAGTTTCGGCCGCGCCTCCCCAGCTTTCTTAGTCTCTTTGGAGACGGCAGTCTCGCAACATCTTTTTCTTTATCTTTCTTGTCTGATCTCATTTTCTCTTACTTGCCAGTGCTCTTTTCTGTTTCTTTTCATCTTCAGAACTACTTCAGAATTTTAACCAAATTCTTACTTCCTACCTAGATTACTGAAGAGGCTCTACAACATGCTTATCATTCTCTTCAATCAAGTTTAACTGTTATATGGCAGTCAAGCACTTCTTCCAAAATAGTTCAAATACCTCCTGAACCCAAGAGGTTACAGTGATGTGAAACTGTTTCACAGAGGAAGTCTAGGTTCTTTGGCCTCGTACTTAGACTCTTCTATCGCCTGAGCCTGTTACTCGGGGGGACCTCCGTCGCCTGAGCCTGGTACCCGGGGACCTCCGTCGCCTGAGCCTGGTACCCGGGGACCTCCGTCGCCTGAGCCTGGTACTTAGAGACCTCCGTCGCCTGAGCCTGGTACCCAGGAACCTCTGTCGCCTGAGCCTGGTACCCGGGGACCTCCGTCGCCTGAGCCTGGTAACCGGGGACCTCCGTCGCCTGAGCCTGGTACTTAGAGACCTCCGTCGCCTGAGCCTGGTACCCGGGGACCTCCGTCGCCTGAGCCTGGTACCCGGGGACCTCCGTCGCCTGAGCCTGGTACCCGGGGACCTCCGT
>JAQZBX010083013.1:0-13443 GCA_029593785.1 Cabassous unicinctus
TTTTTTTTTTAATCCCTTTGAAAATTTTGTTTAGGTGGAATATTTATATGAATATAATTGCTGTTCAAGTTTAAATTTAATCTTGTTTATTCCATGCAGTTTCTATTTGTCCTCACTGTTCAACACTGGTAGTTTTCTATGGAGTGATTTCTTTAGCACTCATAGTTTTTATGCAATCTTGTCTCCTCTATTTATTTAGATGATATGTATTATTTTCACATTCTTTTAATAGTTACCTATGAAAAAACAACAGTTTTCATTGCCTTATCAGATCTTAATTTAACATAATCTGTTATCCATTTCCAGAATGATACATCATTTTAATGAGAGAAGTTTTAAGGTTTACTGAAAAATCATGCAGGAAATAGAGATTTCCAATATAATCACCCATATACACACTGCTTCCCTATTAACAACACTGTGCATGCATGTGGAAACTTTGAAAATTTGTTCAATAAAGTTTTTGCCCACTTTTAATTGGGTCATTTGTTGTTTTAGTGTTGAGTTTCAGAATCCATTTATAAATCATGGATATTAAACACTATCAGATCTGTGAATCCCAATATTTTCTCGCTCTAAGTCAGCTATCTTTTCACCCTTTCAGACCTTACCCCTATCTTAAACAAAAATTAACTGAAAATGACCAAAGACCTAAAGACAAGTGCCAGGACCATAAAACTCATAGAAGAACATTTGGAGAAGCATCTTCAGACCTTGGACTTGGCATAGGTTCCTTATTTACACTCAAAGCATATGCAATGAAAGAAAAAAAGAGATAAGTGGAACGTCCTCACAATCAAACCATTAGTGCTTGAAAAGACTGGTCAAGAAAGCACCCTACACAGTAGAAGAAAGTACCTGGAAACCACATATCTAATAAGAGTTTACTCTCAAAAAGATAATAAAAAACCCTACAACTAAAGTATAAAAAGACAAACAAAATGGAAAAATGGACAAAAGCCTTGAAAAGAGATTTTTCTAAAGAGCAAACACAAATGGCTTAAAAGCACATGAAAAAATGCTCTCCACAACTAGCTATTAGGGAAATGCAAATCAAAACCACAGTGAGATATCATAACACACTTACTAGAATGACCGCTATAAAAACAAACAAACAATAAACAAAAAACCCCAGAAAGTGGCAATTGTTGGAAAGGATTTGGAGAAAGAGGAACAGTCATTTACTGCTGGTGGCAATGTAAAGTGGGGTAGCCACTATGGAAGAGAGTTTAGCATTTCCTAGGAAGCTAAGCACAGAATTGTTATATGATCTGGCAGTCATGTTACTAGGTACATACTCAGATGAACTGAAAGATGGGACGTGAACAGACATTTGCTCATCAATGTTCGTACTGGCTTTATTAGCAATTACCAAAAGATGGAGACAAGTGTCCATTAACCAATGAATGGATACACAAATGTGACATATACATAAAAAGGAACAGAATTTGGTTGTAAGAAAGAATGTATCCCTCATTCATATCACATTATGGAGTTTTGTGAAATATGTCAGGCACAATAGAAAAGCATATTATGATTTCACTAATAGCAACGAATTATGAAAAGCTAACTCATAGGGATATAATCTACAATATCAGTTACCCAGAGATGGAAGGAGTGTAAAAATGAGGAGTTGATGCTTAATTTGTGCAGAATTTTTCATTATGTTGATTACAGATGTTTGGAAATGGATAAAGGTGATAGCAGTGTATTCTTGTGAGTGTAACTGACAGCAATGAATTATGTCTGTAAACGTGTTTGAAGAGGAAGTTTTGGGTCACATATGCTACTAAAAGGAAAGCTAGAGAATAAAAAATGTGTATACCACAGTGAGCCATCTAGTGGATGATGACTACTCTTCATAGTACAAATATGAGAAAAGCACATCACTGATACAGGTACTAACAATAGGGTGGAATATGGGGAAAATATAACTAATGCAAACTATGGGCTTTTGTTAGCAGTAATATTTTAATATTGTTCCTTCATTGCACCAAAGGTAGCACAGAAATGCAAAGTGTCAATAATAGGGGGTGATATGGGAATGCTGTATTTTTCATGAATTTATATAAACTTACAACTTCTCTAATTAAAAAATCACAATAAAAAAACTTTTCCTATAGAAAAAAAAACCAGACACAAACTACTATAAATGGAACATGTCGATTAGTTTAAAATGTCAATATAAATAAATCTATAGACACAGAATCATATTAGATGTCATGTAGGACTGAAGAATGACAGAGGGATTGAGAGGTAACTGTTTTGGGTTATGTGGTTTCCTTTTCAGAGTAATGAAAATGTCCTAAAATTGATTGTGGTGATGGATCCACAACTCTGAGTATATCGAGACCCACTGATTGCACACTTTGGATGGACTATGATGTGTTACTAATATATCAATAAAAGTGCTTTAAAAAACTGCTCCATCAACACACAGAAATACTCTAAAAGACACAGGCCCCACCTAAACGTTCAGAGTTTCTAGACAGGCATATAGCCCTGGTAGCTAAGGGTGAATAAGCAACCAGGAACATGGGATATGTGAGATTTTAGTATGTAATATGGAGAACAAAACATGCATACTGAAAAAGGCAGTGATAAAATAGAAAAAAGTATAGAGGACATTGGGAAGATATATTATTGCCTTTAATGTGAAAAGGCAATTAGGGATATGAATAAAAAGGCATGTATATGTAAATTCATATGTATGTATGTATTTGTATATACATATACGTCCATGTCCCTATGTATGCAGTGGTTGCTGCATGCACCACTACACAGGCAACCACACCAACAGCCCTTTAGCATTCATGACATGGCTCTACTGAAACTAGCAAAAAGGGGGAGTCCCTACACCCACCACGAAGGATTTTCAACAGAAACAACATTTTCTGATCCTTAGAAAGGTACCATGAAACCAACTGGGACAGTCTGAACCTATCTGTGGATCTCAGAAAAGATCAGGTCCATTCCTGTGTACTGTAGGTGGCAACTCTTGATTAAATTACTTTTTTTCATGTCCTTTAGTTAGGTGCAAGATCCAGGGTGGGTCTTAATCCTCCTACTGGAGTCCTTTTAAATGGAGGAATGAAAGCAGCAGAAACAGAGAAAAAAGCTGCAGAGACAGATAAATCCCAAGAGGCTGAAATAGGTCCTAGTGGTTGGAGGCTGGAATCAGCAGAGCAAACACAATGAACAAAAGAGAAACCTGAGAGATCTGGAAGACAGGGGAGAAATATGCCACATACCTGACTGCTGACATTTGAGCTCAGAAAGATAGTCTGGAAGAGAAGGCAGAGAGTTGCATTGACAGAGATGCCACTGGCTCTTGCCACACAGCAGGAGTCCAGGATCACCAGCAGCCAACCTTTGGGAACAGCATCTCAGATGGATGCCTTGATTTGGACATTGTTAGAGCCTCAGATGTAAGCTTTTAAACTAACAACTTTCCATAATGTAAGCCAAACCATTTCTGCTGGTATATTGCCCCCAGCAGCTTTCAAAAAACTGAAAAAAACCACTTACACTACAAATGTCACCTCAATGGCCAATGTTGCTCTACCAGAACAAAAGAATTCAGAAAAAAATACATACTCAGTGCCCCTGTCAGTGTTGGCTCTCCTGGTCCTCTGGCTCTCACAGAAAATATGGGATTCATAATACCACTTCTGAGCCCTTACTTCTAAGGAGGCAACTGAGGACTGAACTTTCCAATCAAAAGTGGTGAACCTGGAATAACATTTACAACCTTGAACTCTCTTCACGAGGGATGAATGACTTAATACAAATAATATGTTTAGCTTTGAATTTCTTCTCAGGATTTGCTTAAATACTCGAAGGTCAAATTCCAGGCTCGCCCTAGGAATCCATTCAGATTGGATGAGCTGAGAAAATCTAGCTTAAGTCTTTTGAACTTCAGGCTTGGAGACTGCGGTGGAAGGAGAAGGTATTCAATGTAAAATACGGTAAAAATTCTGGGAATGCCTTTCAGAAACATGAGGATGTGACAGGTTACCGCAATAGTGAGGAGCACAGGGGTCCTGGAGTCAGATCTCCAGAGATAAAAGCCCAATCCCAGGCAGAGATAGTATCCCAGGTAATACCTTGGTTGGCATGAACTTTCCTTAGCAAAAGGGCAAGAATAGGCCTTGCTTCTTATACTATGAATATGTGGGATGGTTCAGGCCAATTCCTTACCTCTCTTCAGGGCTTCATGACTACCTGAGCTGCTTTTGCCCATGGTAGGGAAAGTGAATGGGGAGCCATTTTGCAAAACCCAAGCCATTACTTGGGATAAAAGGCTTGGGCAGTCCACTGCTGAGGCAACTTATGATGTTGATGATGGGAAATGCTAAGCAGGGATCTGGCCATAAGCAGACCGGCTATTTTACCCATTAGGATCTTCCTATTCCTTGGAACATTTCTGTTAAATGCAGCTCTTAGTGATGATCCATTAAATTTATAAATGCACATGTGATCACCACTCTGTGTCCAATTTGCTTCTATCAAACTGAGCACTTGTTATTTGCAATGTGATGTCTAAGTGGACTACAAAATCTCCCTCCTCACAAGTAACCTCAGCCCAGTATCCCACCAAATACATTCCTCTGCCAGCCACCCCTGTTTTGCGGAGGATGCCACCGTTCATGCAGATGCTCAGGTCAAACTCTCAGTGTTAACCTCCTATCTCTTACTTTCTCTTGCACCCACAGTCATCAACAAGATTCATGTCCTGGATCTGATGTTGTCACTATCTCCATCTACATGGTGCCTACCTGGTTCTCCCCTTCAGCATGCTCACTGTAAAGTCATGGTCAGAGTCCCAAACCAGACTCTCTGTTTCACCTTTCCCTCTACAAATCAGTCACTGTCTTTTTTGAATTAAAATTCTTCTCTCTACCACAGTTACAGTGTCCTCAGTCATCTGACCCATGTCAGCCTTACCCCCCTCACCCTGCATGTGACTCACTGTGTTCCAGCCACTCAGGTCCCCGGCTGGTCCTCACAGCCCTCATGCTCATCACCCCCACTGAGTGCTATCACCTGCTATGGCCCCTCATCCTTCAATGCTCGTGCCAGGTACCCTCAGTGCTTAGATACCCTCTCCTCAGGTAGTGCTTGACGAATGTCTACTTCCATGAGTTCCCCCTCTCCATTTTGTATCCCAAATTCTGTACTCCCTTCTTTCCCTGATTATTCTTCTCCATCACCCTTAACATCTCCTGACATGCCATGTATTCTCTTTCATTTCTCTTTCTCTCCTAGATTATCAGCTCCACAGTGACAAGGACTTTCTTCCTTATCATCACTGATCTATCCCCACAACCAAGACCAGTTTTCTTTCTTGATTTTGGGGAGAAGTCATGGTGCTTTATGGGTTCATTTATGTCATGTGGATGCCTCAAATGCTGAATGTCACTTGCTGCGTTCCTCAGTAATCATTAGAAACCCCCAGTTTTTGCTGTCTCCCATAGCATCATTATACATGACCAGAGTTATTATCTTAGGGATGCCAGCTGTTTTCCTGGGAAAGGAGCTCCTTGCTGATCCCGCAGCTTTCCTTTGAGGTGTGTCATTTAAATGGAAAGCAGGAGGGAGAATTGGGTGCGGGATTGGGAGTGTAGATTTTCTGATATTGTCCAAGAGGGATTTCTTCCTGCTTAGAGAATTCATACTGCAGAACTCTTCAATGGGAATAAAAACATCTCTATGTGAATATATCACTTTTCAATTTTTATTCTTTTTTCTTTTCAAATATACCATTGAATTATTTAAAATTCTTTGTAATTGTATTGTTTACCTTGTTCCCAAGAAAGATGAAAATTATCCTTTGATTTTTATTTTACCGCTATTAAAAATTGAAGTAAAATTTACATTTTCATGTAACTTAGGTTTCTTGGGAATGTACTCTTGCAAGTTTATATTGCTTTTGTCCTAAAAGACTCATGACTGAAGTGCATATATGTTCAACTTATAATTATATATGTAATAGATATTATGTAGATGAGAACAAGGAAAGAAAGCTTATGCTTGTAAGAACAACATAAATTTATAATATAAATATATGAACAGATTAATAAAGAATAAATGAAGAGATATAAACATGTACATAAGTCTCTTAAGTAGTCTCTTAAGTATATAAATAATCTTGTCAGTAGTAGTAGTTTATTTCATATTGAGTTTCTGTAAAGAGAAAGTCCCATATCTCTGGTGTGTTCCTCAAGTACAAACTCTGTGTGATTGAAGGAGGAACTGACCATCGAGGAAATCACTTGTGTGTCCAGGAGCTGAAGGTAGAGGAACTCCAGCCCATGGTGGGTGGGGTTCCCTTGATCCACTGGCCTCAAAAACCCTCAGATGGAACTGGACAGGGTCATTACAGCCTGTTGGCTCTGCAGGCCTGAGTGGAGAAGAAGGTCAGTGTTGCTTGAAGATCGACCCAGGCCCATTCCTGGAGGAGGGACTATCAGGGAGTGGAAGGGATTCCAAATACACTGAATTTGGAAAAGTGCCTGGTGCTGCGCTGGTCACATGACCTCTTCTTGGGACTTCAGTTCTTTCAGCATCTTCTTCATCTCATCTTTTTGTTTGGAACATCTGGATCGCTCCTCCTTTAGTTCTAGGACCACTGAAGTTAATTCCTCCATCAACATTGCTTTCTGTAGGTCTCAATAAGGCTGGGCATTTCTAAAGACACTTTCTCTAGCCTAGAATCCCCTAAAGATGACTTAGTCTCTACATAGCTCTTGTGAGCAGCACTCATCTTATCAAGACGTTGACATTTCTTGTCAATCAGGGTAGCTAGTGTGTCTGCAAGCAGCTTTTCACATTTTCTATAAAGTTGGCTTCTAACATACTGCTTAAGTCTGAACATTAGGAGACCCACCAAAACGCTGAAGAAAGATTGAAATGCCCCTGAATCCCACTGGAGGCTGTGGAATGGGAGGTATGGACTAGTGTCATTGCTTTCCATAACCACCTCTCAAAGAGCCCCCACGATTGTCCAAAAGACAAGCTTCACTGAGCACTACAGGCCCTTCATGGCACTGATGCCACCACAGGACTCTGCCCGGTAACCCTGTATCCACAACAAACCCCAGAGAACTCCCCAACATTCTGCCTGGAATCCACAAGCAACTGACAGCCTGGCTGCTCATCAATGAGCTGGTTAGTGGGGGGAAACATACTGAAAATAAAATGTGCTTATCTCCATTAACTAGCATGAGCAGTCTTCTCTCTTTCTCTCATTGTTTGTTTAAAATTGATGTAAATTTTTAAAACAGTTAAATGTATTAATCTTAACTGAATGACATCAAATTTTTCAAACCTTTCATCCCCTTCCCCTATAGTATCCAATCACCCTATCAAGATACCAATCATTTCCAATAATCTGGAAAATCATCCCTATACATTTCAATCAACAACCACTGTGCAACATATGCACCCTCGTTCTGATTTTCTATCCTCATACATTCCTTTGCCACATCTTCAAATTCATAAAAATGAAATAAATTGGACTTTACATTTTGGTGCCTGCATTGTTTGCTCAAAATATTATTTTGAGATTCATTTTTCTTGTTTGGTGGATCACCAGTTCCCTCATTTTTTATCATTGGGTCCTCTGATGTTGAATGGCTGTATTAAAAAATATTTATTCATGTTCCTCCTGGTGGATATTTGGGTTCTTCAAGTTTGCAGTTTTCTGACCCAAAGATACTATGACTATCCAAGGATATGTCTTTATATAAGGACATGTTTTCCTTTCTTCTGGGTGACAGAAAAAGAAAGCTTAATTCCAAAAGAGCCTTCACATCCCACTAATTGCTGCATTACATCAGCTGCATTTGGGACATTCGGTTCCTCTGTATTTCTAGAAGTGTTCCCAGCACTTACTTCTGGTTCACCACATTCTCCTTATTCT
This sequence comes from Cabassous unicinctus, assembly GCA_029593785.1. Taxonomy (NCBI): domain Eukaryota; kingdom Metazoa; phylum Chordata; class Mammalia; order Cingulata; family Chlamyphoridae; genus Cabassous; species Cabassous unicinctus. Next base: position 7,925 of record JAQZBX010083013.1, read on the forward strand.
TTGTATCATCTGGACACTCTAGCCTTTCCACCTTAGTCTTCTCTGCTGGTTCCTGTTTTTTTCCAAAAATCTCTCAGCATTATTTTTCCCCAGGGCTTCAAACTTGGACCTCATTCCTTCCTCAGAAATTGATTCTCTTACTGAGCATGTGATCACTCTTGGCTTTAAGTACCATCTATACTGGCATGAGTATTAACTATATTTACCTACCCCAAATTTTTCCACACAGTCCAGATTTACACAGAGCTGTGTCCAGGATATCCTACTTCTGTGTCTACTGTGCCAATGCCAAACTCTAGACTCCTTCCCAAACCTCCTCTTCCTTGGTCTCTCCCTTTTCCATGTACAGTGGTTCCATCTGGTTGGTGTTCAGGCTAAAGCTTTGTGGCAATTCTTGACTTCTCTCTTTCCACATCATATTGATCTTTCACATCCTGTGCTCATCTGACCCCATCTCCTTTGCCTCCTCCTTTCTTCCCTGGTTAGAGCCAACTTCATCTCTGAGAGGAAGACCATGGTTGCCTCCTAACATCCAACTTCTCCTGCTTCAGCCCTACAATTTCTTAATTCATGATAAACAAGTGTGTTTTTCTGTTTGCAGTGTTTTACATATATGCCTTAAGTAAATGTATGCATGACATATGCATTAAGAAAAATTTATTATTCATGATAATGAGAGAGGCAGTATCATTGTTGATAATTTTTTTCCTATCCCATCACTTGCTGAGAGAATAGATCCCAAATCTCCTATCAGCATTTGGGTTTTGATCTTACCTGTTGTTATACTGTCAATTTGTGAAAGCCAGCAAGTAGGAGCACATCAGTTTTAATTTGCTATGTTTTTCTGGTAATTTCGACATTTTAACATTATGAAAGTACACCACATTTCTGGTACTTTTTCCTTAATGTTTCTTGTATTTGCTGTTGTCATACTGACACAAAATTTGCTGATATTTGTGTTTTGCTGTGATTATATAATATCCATATTTCACTGCCAAACTTGCTGTTTCCTTGGATGATTTTTTTAAGGAGGTATCCGGGATTGAACCCAGGACCTTTTACATGGGAAGCAGGCACTCAACTATTTAATCTATATTTGCTACACCTTAGATGGGTTTTAAAATAAAACCCATTGTTTTGTTTTTTTTTAATCCCTTTGAAAATTTTGATTAGGAGGAACATTTAATTAATATAATTACAGTTAAGTTTAAATTTAATCTTCTTTATTTCCATGCAGTTTATATTTGCCCTCATTGTTAAACACTGCTAGTTTTCTCCTGAATGACTTCTTTAGCACTCATAGTTTTTATGCAATCTTGTCTCATTTATTTATTTAGAAGATATGCACATAGTTTCCATATTCTTTTAATAGTTACCTATGACATAGACAACAGCTGTCATTGCCTTATCAGATCTAAATTTAACATAACCTGTTATCCATTTCCAGGATGATACATCATTTCAATTAAAGAAGTTGTAAGGTTTACTGAAGAATAATACAGTAAATGAGATTTCCAATATAACCACCCATATACACACTTCTTCCCTATTATCAACACTATGCATGCTTTGGAAATTTTGATCATTTGTCAATAAAGTCTTTTGCCCATCTTTCATTGGGTCATTTGTTGTTTTAGTGTTGAGTTGTAGAATCCATTTATAAATCATGGCCATTAAACCCTATCAGATCTGTGACACCCAAATACTTTCCTGCTTTAAGCCAGATTCATTTCACCCTTTGATATGTTATGTCTACCTCATACCTTAAACAAAAATTAACTAAAAATGATCAAAGACTTAAAGGTAAGTGCTAGGACCATAAAATTTAAAGAAAAAAAGTGTGGGGAAGCATCTTCAGACCTAGGCCAAGCAAAGGTTCCTTATTAATACTCAAAGCTTGTGCAATGAATGAAAAAAAGAGATAAATTGAAATTCCTCACAATCAAATAATTTGTGCTTGAAAACCATGGTCAAGAAATCAGCCTACACAATTGAAGAAAATACTTAGAAACGACATAGCTAATAAGGGTTTACTCTCCAAAGTATATGAAGCAACCCTATAACTCAAGAATAAAAAGACAAAGAAAATGGCAAAATGGACAAAATGCCCTGCCCTGGAGTGCTGGCCTCCACAAGTGTCCTGGTCTTCATGGAGTACTGGTCTGCATGGAAAGCTGGTGCAGTTAAGATAATGCATCAAAAAGAGACACTGAGGAGGGACTATGAGAGATGCAGCAAATGAGGGAGCTGAGGTGGTGCAAGAGATTGATCACCTCTCTCCCACTGCAAAACGTTCCAGTATAAGTTCTCGGAGCCCTTTAAACAAAGACATGGAGACACAGAACAACACACAGAGAGCAGATGGGAGTGCAAACCAAAGGGAGAGTGGGGAATAACTAATGAATAAATGTTTAAAAAAGAGAGAGAGACATACATGAAGTAAAAATACAATGAGAGACAAAATAAAGCAGGGAACAGAGGTGGCTCAAGAGATTAGGCACCTCCCCCCCCACATGGGAGGTCCCAGGTTCAGTTCCCTGTGCCTCCTAAAAAAAGGAAAAAGGAGCACACAACAAACAGAGACAACAAATGCAAACAATGGGGGATTGGGAGAAATCAATAAATAAAATAAATCTTAAAAAAATATTTTATAAAGAAAATAATCTCCATTTGGATTACATTGATACAGAATTTCTCCCTTGTATTTGTTTCCTGGAGTATTTAAAAGCTAGTACTGTGGCAACAAGATTCTCCTACATTTGATACATATATACTTTGAATTCTCTAAATTGTCACATTAGGGCAGATTTTTTTTTAAAAGATTTATTTATTTACTTTATCCATTTTAAACTCCCCCTTCCCCATTTGCTGTTTTGTGTCCATTCGCTGGGCAATTCTCTGTGTCTGTTTCCTGCCATCTTTTCTCATCCTTCTCCTCCAGTATTCACCAGGATTCGATCCTGAAGACCTCCGATGTAGGAGAGAGGTGTTCTGCCGCCTGCGCCACCTCGGTTCCTGGTTTTTGGAGCATCTTGTCTTGACTGTCCCCTGCGTCTCTCTCCTGTTACGTCATCATCTTGCTGCATGGCTCCCGGGGCCTGGAAGCTCACCGGCACACAGAGCCTGTCAGGTCATGCACCTTCTATATATATATATATATAATTTTACCGGGAGGTCCTGGGGATAGAACCCAGGTCCCTCCATATGGCAGACGGACGCCCAACCATTTGAGCCACATCCGCCCCCCAAGGACAGATTTTTTGACTCATGGCTTTCCCATTGTTCATTCATATGGTTTCTCCTCAATGTAAATTTGCATTGGTCAACTGAAGGATGAAGGATAATTGAAGACCCTTCTACACTGATTAGAGAGATAGGGTTTCTCTCCCATGGGAGTTCTTTTAAAGGAATACAAATTAGCAGTCTGGCTAAGTGCTTCCCATTTTCACAGATTTGTATCATCTACTTCCAATGTTAATACTGGCATCTACAAAAATCAATTCTCTCAGAGTATTCTTTTCCATATTCATTAAATTCATAGGGTTTCTCTCCAGTGGGAATTTTCTCAAGTTGTCTAAGGTTAGAGGAAAAATGAAAGGCTTTCCGACATAGATGATATTCATATGATTTACCTCCAATGTGAATATGCTCAAGTTGATTAAATGATGACTATTCACTGAAGGATTTTTCACTTTGATTGGTGATACAGGGTTTTGTAAATTTATGGATTAATAGATATTGGGTCAATGGGCAACTCTGAGGAAACCTCCTGCAAAATCATTACATTCAAAGTATTCCCCTCCAGTGTGAAATCTCTGCTATATATGAGGAGATGAGAGGCTGCAAAAGGTTGGTTCACATACCTTTATTCATTAATTGCTCTACATAGAGGAATGAAAATGTTGAAAAAGAATCAAAGCTCATGTAAATCTATTTCAAGTACTGACCCTGGTTATGGTTAATTTCATGTATCAACTTGGCTAGGTTATGGTTTTCATTGTTTGGTTAAACAACTCCTGGCTTGATTGTTACTTTGAAGGCATTTCCTAGATGGAGTTTCATCAAAATCGAAATCAGTTGCAGAGCGGGTGTAGCTCAGTGGTTGAGCACCTGCCTTGCATGTACGAGATCCAGGGTTCAATCCCTGGTACCTCCTAAAAATAGACTTACAGACAAACAGCTAGATAGATAAAATGTGAATAGCCAGAGGTTTAAAAAAAAAAAGGAATTTTCAAAATCAATTGATTGTATCTGTCTGATTGCATGTTCAATCAACCAAGGAGATTGCCATCATCAATTTGTGCAGCCTCCTCATCCAATCAGTTGGATGAATTAAAAAGGAAAAAACTGAGGATATCATGGGTCATAAAGAAGAATTTCTCCCTCTACTTCAGCTAGCCAGTTTTCCCTGAGGAGTTTGACTTCAGAATTATCAACATCCAGCTTGCAGCTGGCCCTGCAGAATTCAGATATGCCAGTTTCCACACCGAATGAGCCTATTTTTAAAACAACTCTCTTGGGAAGCGGGTGTGGCTCAATCGATAGAGCTCCCGTTTACCATATGGGAGGCCCTGGGTTCGCTTCCCAGGGCCTCCTTGTGAGGGCAGGCCGGCCTGCACAGCGCGGTGGGCTGATGCAGCAAGACCTCACAGCAAGGGGGAGATAAGCAGACACAGAAAAAATACACAGCAAATCGACACAGCAAAACACAAGCAGCAAGGCGGGGATAAATAAATAAATAAATAAATAAATAAATAAATAAATAAATCTTTAAAAAACAAAACAAAACAACTTTAATATTTATGTATATTCTGTTGATATTGTTTCAATGGAGAACCATGACTAATACAACCCTTAAATGGAAAAAGAACAAGAAATGAAGGTATAAAGAAGGTATTGGAAAATTTGGAAAGATTTTCTGGATTAAAATAAGAGAAAAATAAAGTGAAGATGGGATGTTGGGGAGGTCAATACAGGGGAATTCATCAAAGAGGAGGACCAGGATAAATACTGTTATGGAATCCTTAACTCCAGTATGTACATAGACATCCCTTTCCTGAGGCTAAGCTAATTACAGAAGGACTTAAGAAGAGAGATTGATAAATGCTAAAAATATAATGACATCATCTTTACAATTTTCTCCCAGTGTCCTAAGTGCCATTTCAGAAAATATCATTCACTCAAGAAAATCTGAAGTTGACACTATGAAGTTCTTGCACTTCAACTTAGCAGGATCCTCCTCATATTGAAGCACAGGTTCTTTAGGCTCACCAGACTCTTGCCTTGGAGAAATCCTCTTCCTTTTTCCTGAAAGAAAATCATTAGAACCAAGAATATTATACCCATATAAGGAGGCTGTGGTTTGTCTCTCTCTCCGGGTGGGAGAGGAGACCCCGAGCTGGTGGCCCGGCCAGAGTGTGGGGGAATCCGGTGTGGAGGGCGACGCAGTAAAGAAGCTGTGGAGACGAGGCTGGTGGCACAGGTCTACTTTATTAGGGAAGTGTAGTACAATTTATAGG
>JAQZBX010083014.1:0-13449 GCA_029593785.1 Cabassous unicinctus
TTATATATATATATTTTAAAGGTGCTTAGATTACCTAATTATTACTCAGAAATTACAGGGATTCCCATGTTCCCCACCTCCCACACTTCCCACAACATCCCACACCAACATCCTTCATCAGTGTGGCACATCACCCGCAATGGATATACACATTCTGGGGCCTTGCCACCAAGCATAGACCACATTTCACATCATAGACCACCCTCTCTCCCACACAGTTCTGCGTGGTATATGCTGATGCAAAATGGCCTACATCCGTTGCCACAATGCCACTCAGGACAACCCCAAGTCCCAAAAAAGCCTATGGGGGTTGCTTTTCTTTAAGGTCATAAATTTCAGTGGGAACTGCTGCTACCAAACTGGAGATCCCTAAATGCAATGGGTACAATTGGATTCTGGGGTGGCAGGGACCATGTGTTGGTGCTTAATAGCCTAAGACAAGGAAGGTATGGTTACGTAATGGACAGCAGAGTTAAAGCAGTAATTAGAATAGCCTGACTCAGAGAGACCTTTGGCATTGGCTAGTTGATCATGGTGTCCTTAGAAAAGAACTAGAGGGGCAGTCTACTAAATTATTACTTGAAAAAGTTCTAGGTTGAATGAACAGGAGTCTAACTTGAATCACTCAGAGTCATGGCTCCTCAATCAATTCCCATACTTGAGTCAGGTTACAGACCCAGAACCCCTTGAATGAATGGGGTTCATTTCCCTTAAGGAAGGACTCCACTACACTGCCCAAAATTTATAGTATTAATCTTTCTCCCAGCCTTCCCCAAAGGGAACTATACTCTTAGCAAGGTAACTATATTTGGGGAAAAGGAAAATAATCAGATTTTTTCAGAGATTTCTGGGCCCTGGCTCTGAACTGACACTAATTCCAGGAGACTCAAAATGTCACTGTGGTCCACCAGTCAGAGTAGGGGCTTATGGAGGTCAGGTGATCAATGGAGTTTTAGCTCAGGTCTGTCTCACAGTGGATCCAGTTGGTCCATGAACCCATCTTATGGTTATCTCCCCAGTTTGGGAATGCATTGTTGAAATAGACACACTCAGCAAGTGGCAGAATCCCCACCTTGGTTCCTTGCCCCGTGGAGTGAGGGCTGTTATCATAGTTAGGTCAAGTGGAAGCCACTACAACTGCCTCTAACTAGGAAGATAGTAAACCAAAAGCAATACTGGATTCATGGAAGGATTGCAGAAATAGTGCCACCATCAAGGGTTTGAAAGATTCAAGGGTGGTGATTCCCACCACATACCCACTCAATTTGCCCATGTAGCCTGTGCAAAAAACAGATTAGCCTTGGAGAATAAGTTGATTATTGTAAACTTAACCAGGTGGCATCTTGAATTGCATCTGCTTTTCCAGATGTGATTTCATTGCTTGAGCAAATTAACACATCCCCTGGTACCTGGTATGCAGTTATTGACCTGGCAAGTAATTTTTTTCTCAGTATCTGTTAGTAAAGACCACCAGAAGCAGCTTACTTTCAACTGGCAAAGCCAGAAAATCACTTTCATTGTCCAGCTCCATGTTGTAATCTAATCTGCGGGGACTTGATCGACTTTGCCTCCCACAAAACATCACACTGGTCCATTATATTGATGATATTATGCTAATTAGACCTAATGAGCAAGAAGTAGCAACTACTCTAGACATTGTTAAGTCATTTGTGTGTCAGAGGGTGTGAAATAAATCTAACAAAAATTCAGGGGCCTTTCACCTCAATGAAATTTCTAGGGGCCCGTAGTATAAAGATATCCCTTCTAAGGTGAAAGCTAACTTGTTGTATACGACCTCTCCTAAACCAAACCAAAAAAAGAGGTAAATGGCCAGTGGATTTTGCAGGCAACCTATTTCTCATTTGGCTGTGCTACTCTGGCTCATGTACGGAGTGACCAGAAAAGCTTATCGTTTTGAGTGGGGCTAGAACAAGAGAAGGTTCTGTAACAGGTCCAGACTGCTATGAAAGCTGCTCTACCACTTAAGCCACATGATTCATTTAAGCCATATAATGATGCTTGAAGTGTCAGTGGCAGGTAGAGATTATTTTAGAGACTTTGGCAGTGTGCACTCTAAGGATATTGGAGGAAAGCCTTGCCATTTTTTTGTGTGTGTGTGTGGATAATTACTTTCAATTTGAGAATCAGCTTTTAGCTTACTACTGGCCTTAGTAGAAATGGAATGCTTCACTATAGGCCACCAATTTACCATGAGACTTGAGTGTACATCTTGAACTGGGTGTTGTCCATCCCCCTCAAGCCATAAAGTAGAGTGTGCACAGCAACACTGATCATCAAATGCAAGTTATATATATCAGATTGTCTTGAACAGATCCTGAAAGCACAAGTAAATTATATGAGGAAGAGGCTCAAATGCTATGGGCCCCAAGTCTGCTACATTATCTTCTCTCTCCCAGCCTGTACCTATTGCCTCATCGAGGAGTTCCTTATGATTAGTTGACTGAGGAAGAAAAAACTTGGGCCTGGTTTACAAATGGTTCTGTATGAACCATTTGCACTCCAGCTCCTTTCTGGGACATCTCTGATGGACAGTGGTGAAGGGAAACCTTCCAAGTGGGCTGAACTTCGAGCAATGCACCAGGTTGTTCATTTTGCTTGGAAGGAGAAATAGCCAGAGGTATAAGTGTATACTGATTTGTGGGCTGTTGATAATGGTTTGACTAGATGATCAGGGACTTGAAAAGAACATGATTGGGAAATTGGTGACAAGCAAGTCTGGAAAAGAGGTATAGATATTTGTGTCCTAAGTGAATGTTCATCAAAGGGTGAACCTTGCAGAGGGTGATTTTAATAATTAAGTAGATTGGATGACCTGTTCTATTGATAGCTGTCAGCCTCTTTTCTCAATGATTCTTGTCTTGCCTAATAGTCTCATGAGCAAGGGCCTTGGTGACAGGATTGGATGTTATGCAAGGGCTAAGCACCATGACCTGTTACTCACCAAGGCCAACCTGGCTACAGCTACTGCAGAGAGCCCAATTTGCTGGCAGCAGAGACCAACACCAATTCCCTGATAGGTCACCATTCCCTAGTGTTTTAGTTTGCTAAAGTTAGCCAAGGCAATATACCAAAAATGGGTTGGCTTTTACAATGGGGACTTATTAAGTTGCAAGCTTACAGGTCTGAGGCTGTGAAAATGTCCAAATCAAGGCATTAGGCTCCTCTGGGTCTTATTGCTTTCAACTTCCTGGTTTTCACAACTTCCTTTCTCAGTTTTGAGGGGTTTCTCTCTTTACCTCTGCACTCTGCTGATTCCAGTGTCCGACCTCCAGGACCCTCTCTCTCAGCTTCTAGGGCTTTGTTTCTGAGCTCCTGTTTGTCTCTGTGGCCCCCTCTCTTAGTACTCATCCATTTATAAAGAACTCCAGTAAGAGGATTAAGGCTCATGGGGGGGAAAGCAGATATGGCTCAAGCAATTGGGCTCCCATTTACTATATAGGAGGTCCAGGATTCAATTCCTGGGGCCTCCTGGAAAGGCAAGCTAGCCTGAGTGGTGAGCTGGCCCAAACGGAGTGCTGGCTTGCACGGAGTGCTGGGGCAACAAGATGACACAACAAAAAGAGACACAGAGGAGACACAAAAAGAGATGCAGCAGACCAGGGAGCTGAGGTGGTACAAGAGATTGTGTGCCTCTTTCCCACTCCAGAAGGTCCCAGGATTGGTTCCCAGTGCCACCTAAAGAGAAGAAAAGCAGACACAGAAGAACATACAGCGAATGGACTCAGAGAGCAGACAGCAAGTGCAAAACAATGTGTGTGTGTGGGAGGGGGCGAATAAATAAATAAATAAATCTTTAAAAAAAAGAAAAAAACATGGGTCACACCTTACTGAAATAATCTAATCACATGGTCCCAACTATAATAAGTTCATACCCACAGGAATGGACCAGCTTCAAGAACATGATTTTATGGGGCACATTCAGTCTCAAACTATCACACCTGGATTGATCTGCCACTTACCTGATGACAGATTGATTACATTGAACTGTTTCCATCATGGAATGGGCAGCACTTTGTTCTTCCTGGAGTCATTTACTCTGGATACAGATTTGCCTTCCATGCACACAATGCTTCTGCCAAAACTACCATCTGTGGACTTACAGAATGCCTTATCCATTGTGGTATTTCACACAGCATTGCTTCTGATCAAAAAACTCACTTCACAGTAAATGAAGCATGGTAATGGTCCCATGTTCATGGAATTCACTGATCTGCTGTCCATTATCCTGGAGCAGTTGGATTAATAGAATGGTGGAATAGCCGCTCGAAGACTGAGTTTCAATGCCAGTTAGATGGCAATAACTTACAAGGTTGGGGCAATGTTCTCTAGGAGGCTTGATATGCTCTAAATTGACATGCAATATATAATGCTATTTCTCCTATAGCCAAGAATCAAGGCCTGGAAATAGCAGGGCACCTTGCTATTACCTCCAGTGATCCACTAGCAAAAGTTTTGCTTCCTGTACCCATGACTTTATGTTCAGTCAGTCTAGAGGTCTTAGTTCCAAAGAAATGAATGCTTTCAATAGTACTCGCAACAATAATTCCATTAAACTGGAAGTTTAGACTGCCACCTGGACACTTTGGATTCTTAGTACTGACTGAAGTGATTGATTTTAAGTACCAAGGGGGAATCATGCTGCTACTACACAATGGAGGTAAGGGAGAATGTGTCTGAAAAAGGAGATCCCTTAGGGTGTCTTACTACTACCGTGCCCTGTGGTTAAAGTGAATGGAAAACTACAACAATCCAGGAATTAAAGTTTGGGTTAACCCACCATGGAAAGAACCACAACCAGCTGAGGTGCTTGCTGAGGGCAAAATGAATATAGAATGAGTTGTGGAAGAAGGTAGTTATAAATACCAAATACAACTACATGACTAGTTGTAGAAATGAGAGCTGTAATTGCTATAAATATTTCTTCCTTGTCTTGTTATGAAAATTTACATATATATAATATTGTGAACAATAAAAATATAAATAATGCCTCTGTTTTCTCCCCTCTATTATTCCATTATCATTTATCATAAGATGTATTAATAGTAGTTAAGATAACATTGAAGCATGTTAAGTTATAGGGTATCAAGAAGAATGAACATCACCCAAGGACTTTATATCCTCTTCTGAGAAAAGGCTAATTATGGTATTGTTTATATGCAGCATAGTTTTATCATGTTAGGTGGAAGCATGACTTTGTTATTGTGCTTATTTGGAACTAGGTATGGCTTAAGTAGACGTGTATGGATGCAAGTTTTCAAAGCGTGGAAACTTGGCTAGACTATAATATCCCATTTTTCAATCAAATACTAACCTAGGTGCTGCTGTGAAGGTATTGAGTAGATATGGTTCATATATACAATCAGTTTAATCTAAGTAAAGGAGATTATCTTCCACAATGTGGGCAGGCCTCATCCAATGGATTTTGGACCTGCAAGCCAGACCCCACAATCAGATAAGCCAATTCTTTGAAATCTCTTTCTCTGTCCCTTTCTCTATTATATATATATACACAGAACCTCATGGTTCTGTATCTCTGGTAGAACCCTCACTGATACAGCTATCAATAAGGAATTACTTACACAAAGCCCACATCTGTAAAATGTAATACTATGCAGCCATTAAAGTGGAGGCATCTCTGAATATACTGATCATAGAATGATGTGTAAGAGATACTAAGTGAAAAAAAAAAAAGCTAATCTCTACCCTTTTTTGTTGTTTTTAAAGACATTGGCCGTCTAAAGAGATAGGCAATTGTGGATACACAATTGTGCAGCACACAATGTTTAACTGAGGTCTGTGGCTAATTTTAAAGTGGTGTCTGCTGTTCCCACATTTGCAAGTAACAAAATACTGGGATGTTGACTGGGACATGGGGCTACCTTATTATATGAAAGTGAGTGTTTTTATAGTATCAGTTAAAGGGATTTTTTTCTCATCCTTTCTAATAAACTCTTTTTATTTTTCCTAGTTGACTGAACTAAACCTTCAGAGTTAGAAGGAAACTTAGAAGTCATCTAGCTCAGTGCTTTTGAACTCCTAGTGAGCCCTGAAATAAATTTTGTGGGTCAAACATAGCATTATGTCAGTAATTAAAAATTAAAAATGAAATAATACAGGCTGAAATAGAAAGCGTCAGAGTACACTGTACATAGAAATGGTACCATATTGTAAAACTTTGTTTTTCACAATATGATGTGTGTGTGCATATATGTGTGTAGTATGTATTTATATGTGTGCATGTACATGTATGTGCTTTCTTTGTGAAATTTTGTGTGCTGTGTGCATATGCACACACTTGCATGTTTCTGTGTGTGTATAGTGTAATTGGGTGTGATTTAAGAGCATTTCTTACTGTTGTTCCTGGACTAAAAAGTTTTTAAACCACTGTCCTAGTTCAAATACCTTATTTTGTGGATCAGGAAATAGAGGCTCAGACAAACAGTGACTTGCCCAAGATGAGTAGCAGGACTACACTCACAATTTCCTCATGGTTTTGTCCTATTTCATAATGCCTCTGTTGACAGAGACATTGAAGGACTTTAAAGAATGGTGAGGTAGATAATTGCACTTTCCTTTCTGAAAGACTGTGAGGAGCCGGGCAGAGGGTGCACTGGAGGGGAATTTGAGGGGAAGATGGGACTCTGGGTAAGAGGTTTTTACAACAGCACTGGTGAGAAAGGCATTAGCCCTGGGCCTATTGAGGAGGAGAAAAGTGTGGAATTTCTTTAGGAGGCAGCAATGACAGAATCTAGTGATGATTGACTTAAAGTGATCCCAGAGAAAGGGTCAAGAGTAAGTCCCAAGTTTTAGACTTAGACACCTGGCTTAATGGTAGTTCTGTTTACCACACTAGAGAAAACAGGAGATGGAACAGTTTCAGGGTCAAAGATAATGGGAATGGATTGGCAGTTTCCTTGGCGCTTTAAAGGAGAGCCTTTAGAGGGAGTGAGAAATCTAGGCTTGGAATGTAGAAGAGAGCCCAGGGATGGAGCTAAATATCTGGGAGCCATCAGTGGAGGTTGAGGGAGCCGTGAAGTGATAACTTCTTTTGGGTTTTTTTGTCCCCACCACTACATGTGGTTTCCAGGGTTTTTGTTTGAAGCCATGAGTAGAAACTTCTCACAGCACATCACCTCAATCAAGTGCCACAGCAATGAAAAGAGAAACCACTGGGTACAGACTCAGAAACCAAACCAAAACAAATTCTCCTCTCAGAGGTTCTTTCTTTATTTACTCATTTGGTTTCCATTTGTGCCAATTTAATTAAACAACTTTTTATTTTACTTGGAACCTCTTTATTTGATCACCAGGGACTTCCTGTGATAGGGGCAGCAGCCACTCCAAGGACTTACCACTGGGGACCTCAGAACAGAAGCAACTGCATTACCACTTGAACTTTTATTTCACTGCCTAAGGAGTCTTCCTGACTAGTCCTTCTGCTAATCTGTTAAGGGAAATTTGGCTTCTGGGCTCCATTGCAGATATTAAATTCATAGTGAAATTGTGGAAGACTCCCTTTCATTAACAATTCCATTCATATTCTCCAAGCCAAAAACAAAACAAAACAAAAAGCACATTTTAAGTTACAGAGGTCACCACTCTAAATAACCCATTGTTTCTGTTATGATGTATGCTTGTTGTGAATTCCAAGGGAATTCATGAACTAGATGATAAAAGGAAATATTTTCTTACCTTACGTATATAAATGCCAAGGCTTTGTTGTGACATTATATGGGCATAGGACATGGGCATTTTCTCAATAACTCTTATCAAACTGGGGCCATATAAGAGTATGCTGGGTGCAGAATTTGCCTGGATTTAAGATGTCTAGAGACTGTCCACTGACCACAAATGCAGACTCTGTCACTGACTTTTTGGTTCATGATTTGGCAGGTAATTTGCCTCTCCAGGCTTCATTTTTCTTCTTGGAGAAAAAGAGGAATGGGACCAGGTGGTCAGTAAGGTCCCTTCTGGATCTAAAAATGCTATGGCTTCGTGAATGACTCTACAGTATTTCTTATATAAAGGACAATTTAATCAGACACTTTAGAAAGACACATACCTCATTCAATCAGTGAGACAGATATGTATGAAGAGTCTATTATGTACCTGGCACTCTGCTTGGTGCTGGGGAAACTGAGGGCAAAGGTGCCCTGCTCTTATAGGCTGCTTGGGAGACAGATGTGTTCAAGGGCAGCAGTGGTCTGGCTTTCTGTTTCTGTCGTTTCCTTACTTTGCTCAGCTATAAGGTGGAGTCAAATACCAGCAGTTTGTTGTCTGTCTCTTTCACTAGCTTAAATAGCGTGACTTTTGTCTCTTTTGCCCATTTCTGTACCCCCAGTACTTGGAAGAATGCCACATTTGTCAGTGGTTGATGTACAAGGCGCAGTGATGGGGCACAAGTTTGCAAGATACATTTAAATATGGTACAAGAACAAGCTAACACTGTAGTATGTTTATCCTCAAAGAGCTTACAAATACTCTCCAAGACATGTGTGCACATGGATAGCTTTAGAAGAATCCATTTCCAGATGCTCAGCTTCCATATGAACCATTTTCCAAAGCTGATCTGTTTGAGAGAGCACCTGAGAAAATCGTCATGCTGGCTCCTTTCCCATCTTCTCTTTATAGTCACTTTTTTCCACTTAACAGAAGAATGGCTTTTTCCCTCCTCCAATCTTTCTGGTCATAGAAATCTCTGGAAATATGGGTATAGGTTTGAGAAAGTAAATGGCTCTAAATGACAGGCTAATAATTTTTGCAAGTCAGATGGTTTCTAATTCTTTGTTATCAACAAAATTCAAGTAGAGCCTAATGGAATTGTCAGTGAATGAATCATTAAAAACAATTCTTGATGATATATCAAAATGTAATTTTTGGCATATAATTCAAAAAGAACGCAAAGAATTAGGTTCTTTGAGTTTGACTGTAACTCTTTCTGTTCCCATCTACTTATTTATGAATGAGTTTTCTCAAGATTTACAGTTATAAAAACAAATAATGGGGGGTATAATTGATGGAGAATTTTGTCTAATTGTGTTAATAAGTAATATTCATGCATTATGTGGTGGTTTGAAGATGTACATACTCCAGAAAAACATGTTCTTAAATTTAATCCATACCTGCAGATGTAAACCCAATGCAAGTAGGACCTTTTTAAAAAAAAAAAAAAAATTATTTACTTTATTCTTCTTTTTATTTATCCATCCCGTCCCCAGATGGTTCTCTCATCTGTCTGCTCATTGTTTGCTTGCCTTCTCCAGGAGGTACTGGGATCTGAACCCAGGACCTCCCATATGAGAGGCGAGTGCCTAATGGCCTGAGCCACATATGCTCCCCGTGGGCTGCGGTGTCTGCTGGCTTGTGGTGTCTGGCTCATTGCAGCAGGAGGTGGCATCTGCTTGTCTTCTTTTAGGAGGCACTGGGACTCGAACCTGGGACCTCCCATGTGGTAAGTGGGAGCCCAACCTGTTGAGCCATATCCCCTTCCCAGTAGGACCTTTTGATGAACTTACTTCAGTTAAGGTGTGTTCCACCTCAATCAAAATGGGTCTTAATTCTATTACTGGGGTCCTTTATAAGAGAATGAAATTCAGACAGAGAGAAGAAAGCCCTGGAAGCAAGAAGCTGGAATCAACACCTGGAGGAGAAAGGAGAGATCATCAGATGCTGCTATGTGCCTTTCCACCTGAGAGAAGAGCCAAGGATCGCCAGCAGCCAGTCTTTGGGAAGAAAGCATCACCTTGATGATGCCTTGATTTTGACATTTTCCCAGCATTAAGATCATGAGCAAATAAATTCCCATTGTTTAAACCAACCCATTTCATGGTATTAGCTTTGAGAAGCTTAGGAAACTAAAGCACACGTACATATGAATGAATTGGAAAAGAAAACAGCTTTCTCTCAGTAAAAAGTTCATTTCCACAATGCTCTTTTTGCTCTATAATTATTTTTAAATTTTATAGTATATTTATGTTGTTTTAATCAATTTATTAATAATTTCAATTGTAATGGCAATTTAGTATAGATGAATTTTATTAGTTAGAATTATACAGTCACAAGAAATTTTAAAAAACTTTAAAATTTATATTTATACACATATTTTTGTGTAAAAAAGTTTGAGAGGGTGATCAGTAAAACATTTCTAATAATGAAATAATATTAAGATTTAATTCTGAGGGAGAAGAGGAATGAAGATATAAGTTCAAGGAGGAAAATAAATGATATAAATTTCCAACATTTAAATACAAATTTATTCATTATTTATTTTTAATGGGAGACTATCAAATTGCTTTGGTACTTAAATTCTATTGAATGCATTTAAAAGATACATTCCATTGGATATGTCAGATATAGTTTTAAATGCTTATATTTAAAGTTAGTTTTTAAAACTATGTTTAAGAATTTTTTTTCTGGGAGTTATGCAGACAGCGAAGTTTAAGACCACCAGGTTGATAATATACGTGCTCTATTTTATTCCTGGTTACACGGTTATTATGAAACCTTAGGAAACTCCCTTCTTAATCCCTCTGTGTCCATTCCTCTTTCTACGAAATAAAAGTCACACCTGCTTGCTTTTCCTTATTCTCAGGAAAATGCTGATATCATACAAGATAATGAAATAATGTGAAAATGTTTAAACTATTTCCTGCATGGACACCTCTGGGGAGTTTCAATAACTTTTTCAGGCTAGCTGGATACTGCTTAGTTCCCCCCAGAGTATCAGTGAAACAGTGAAAAGGTATTTTTATTACCACCTCCACTTTACTGTGGACTCCCATTTCCTCTTGCTTTGATTCAGCTACTGGAATTTCACGCAAGCACTTTAATGCCGTAGGGTTAGTTTCTGCGTCTCTGCACCAAAGGGGTGGCAAGAAGGAACCTAACTCTAGATTTCATGGCTAAGTGCGAGGTTCTACTGTTACATTCTTTAAGAGACACCACAGGTATACACAACAGGAAAGCTAACAATCCAAAACTTCCTTCCCAAATGGCCGCAGGATCACTTGAGTCTTAGCTCAGAGACCATGGTTGACGTTCAGAGTACTGCCGCTGTCATACCTCCTGAGGTAACTGAGGCCAGTCAGCGCACACCACGGGCCCTTTCATCTTGGTAGACCACCTGCCATGTCTTACACTTAATTCCTTTCCTCTTCAAGGTGCTTAGAATTTTGTAAATGATTAATGGAAAGCTAGACCCAGAACCTCTTATCCCAGTTCATAAAGCACATTCGGTTCTGCTAAATCGCAGGGCTGATGTGCTTCAGCGTTGGCTTTTGGCTCAGAGGTCTTATGAGGACACTGGCTTTCAAATGAGGAGTTTATAGACACCTGCCATCTTGAAAAGATATGGAGTTTTTCTTATGTTGCGTAAAAGGAGAGCTTTCTAAGAACTCTTGGGGAAACTGCGTATAAAAGAGAAGACAGGAATAGAATTTCTCTATCAGATGGTATTGGACATCAATTCATAAATTCATTCCTTCAACACATATTTATTTAGCTCCTGTTAAGTGCCATTTGCAGGACTGGGCATGAAGAAACCGAGATAAATGATCTTTCCTGCTCTTGGGGTGCATATACTCTGGTTGCAGAGAGGAAAAAGCAGTGACAATACTGTATGGCTACCAAAACAAGGACACTGTGTAAGTGGGGAGGAATAAATGACAAAGTCTAAGGAAGAAAAGAAAGACTTTCCAGAGAAATAACATTTGAGCTAAAAGCAGGGAAAGGGCATTTCAGGAATAAGGCCTGAAGACCAGAGAGAACTTGGGATCAACAAGAAGCTCCAATTTCACCTGCTCAGAGACTGAAAAGGAGAGTGGCTAGAGACAGGTTGGACAGGTAGTTAGAGACAGTTCATAAAAAGCCTTGGATATCACATGAGAAATGTCTTGTGGGCAATGGGCTTTTAGGAAACTGAGCAGGGGCATGTCAAGATGAGATGTTTGTTAGGAACATTACAAGATCAATTTGGCAACTATTTGGAAGATGGATTGAGGTAACAGGGACTGGGCCACAAAATTAGAGACAAGAGTGTAGTCAGGATTCTTTCAGTCCTGAGAGAAATAATCCTCAATTAGTATAAGCAAAATGGAGTGTTATTTGCTGCTGTAACAAAAATGTTCAGGGGAGGAGCTGGCTTCAAGTAAATCAAAGTACTCACAGGATGTCATCAGGGCTATCTTCCCCTATCTCTCAGCTCTGCTTTCTCTCCTTGGTTTCATTCTGATGCAAACTCTCTTTCTACATGGTAGGCAAGATGGCTTCCAGGCTCTTATTTCCTCAGTTTAGCAATCCCAGTGTCCATATGCCAATTCCAGTGAAGCCTCTGGTTGATGCTGCTTGGGTCACATGCACTTTAACAAACCAATTATTGATGGGAATGGGGGAGACACATACTCTGACTGATTTGCCTGGGTCTCTCCTGTAACAGGGAGGATCAAGTTTGACAATCCCAGTGGAACCACATAAAGTTCAGGATAAGCTCCCCCAAAGAAACTGGAAGGAAAATGGGAACATGCACTGGGAATATAAAAACTATAGCTACCATTGACCATGAGAGCAGGATTTTGTTACAATATGATAGTGGAAATATAGAAGAAAGGTCAGACAAAAAGGATTAGGGAATATAATTGACATCAGGACTTGATTTTTAGTCACCCGGTCTTCTAAACCAAAATATATATATGCCATGCCAGCTACCTGGAAAAAGATTCTGGGTTTTGTTAGCCCTCTCTCTATTCTTATTTACTTATGATACCTTTCCTGAGTCCCCAAAGGAATTTGAACCAATTTACAGGGATAATACAGTAAACTAAGAGTCATATTACCCAACCTTCTTATCCAATTTGTCATAAATGGGCTGCATATTTTTTTCTTTGCTTCCTGGAAGCCAAATGCAAAGAGGGCAACATTATTAATCAAAGAATTTACAATGATCATAGGAGAAGTTTGATTATTATTGGCACTAAAACCTGAAAGGACTATCTCACCAGGCACTCATAAAGTGGTCACTGTGTGATGTAGTAAATATCATTTGGCCAGTAAATTTAATAAATTTTGTGGGGCTCTTCCTTAAAACGAGTTTCAATGGTAGCCAATGTCATAGAGCCAGAAGTAGTGTACTCTGTGTACTAAATCCAGAATATTTCAAAATCTTAGAAAAGTCTTTCAGAAGCCAGGTGAGCCCAGCAGTTAGGTAGGTAGTTGTATTTAGTTAGCTGTGGACCCGTTTAATCAGGTCATGTGCTCCCCATCATTCCTTTACTGTCTTATCCCCAACTCATTTCAATTATTTGTATGACTAGTTTGGCCCCTACATGCCCTTGCACTTCTGACCCCTGGGGGGAGATGTGCATAACCAGTGGTCCAACCCCTTCCCCTTCAACACATCTCGACCTACATATTATTCTTTGGTGTTTTTTTTTT